>SJYC01095108.1:0-10621 GCA_006408675.1 Madoqua kirkii
ACTGCTAGTAATTATATTATGATTTATTGGTTTTATATTGACATTTTTATTGATTTTCCCACATTGACTAGATAATACTGGTTAATCATTGATACATGTCTTCCCTAACAAAGATATTAGCAACCAAAGGAAAAGACTAGAACACTTTTCTATTGCTTGAGGAATTAAAGACAACATATGACAGATACATCTTCTTCTTGGATGGCCAGCTCTGATGACCATTTAGGGTGAGTAGTATGAAAAATGTGAGCAAAGACAGTCAGAAAATGATTAGGACCCAGAATTTGTAGCTGAAATATATTTTACCCCACTTTCTACACCACATCCAACTTGGCTCTTAATTAAACCTGAAAAATGTATAACCATTCTCCAAATTTTTCTCCTAGAAAAAAAATTTCAATGTTTTATGGGGGGGGAGAATCAATTTCTCTTTATTAACTAAGAATAAGCATGAATCTTTCAACTACACAAACAGAATTATAGATGCCAAATATCAGAAAGCATAAATCCAAACCACTTTTTGAAAATATCAGGAACAAACATACCTTTGTTCATTCATTCAATAAGTATTTAATGGGCATATGCTATGGAGCTGCAGGAGACACTGGTTTGATCCCAGGGGATCCCAGAAGATATCCTGGAGGAGAAAATGGCAACCCATTCCCATATTTTTGCCTGGAAAATCCCATGGACAGAGGAGCTTGGCAGGCTAGAGTCCATGAGCTCACAGAGAGTCTGACTCAACTGAGCAACTAAGCACACACGCACATCATGCAAAAGTCATTCCTAAATATTTTGAGGGTGATCCTAAGGCATATATGAAATCATTCTTCTTTTCCAGAACTGTAATGTATTTTCTTAGAGGTAAAATAAAATCAAACATCTATAGCAATAGAAGAATTGTATTTCAGTTCAATCACTTGCGTCCAACTCTTTTCGATCCCACGGACTGTAGCACACCAGGCTTCCCTGTCCATCACCAACTCCCAGATCTTCCTCAAACTCATGTCCCTCGAGTCAGTATGCCATCCAACAATCTCATCATCCTCTGTCATTCCCTTCTTTTCCCACTTTCAATCTTTCCCAGTATCAGCGTCTTTTCCAATGAGTCAGTTCTTCACATCAGGTAGCCAAACTATTGGAGTTTCAGCTTCAGCATCAGTTCTTCCAAAGAATATTCAGGACTGATTTTCCTTAGGGTTGACTGGTTGGATCTCTTTTTAGTCCAAGTGACTCTCAAGAGTCTTCTCCAACACCACAGCTCAAAAGCATCAGT
This sequence comes from Madoqua kirkii, assembly GCA_006408675.1. Taxonomy (NCBI): domain Eukaryota; kingdom Metazoa; phylum Chordata; class Mammalia; order Artiodactyla; family Bovidae; genus Madoqua; species Madoqua kirkii. The sequence continues at coordinate 1,277 of SJYC01095108.1, forward strand.
TCTTTGATGCTCAGCTTTCTCAACAGTCCAACGCTCACACCCATAAATGACTACTGGAAAAAACAAAGCTTTGACTAGATGGACCTTTGTTCGTAAAGTAATGTCTCTGCTTTTTAATATGCTGTCTAGGTTTCTCATAGCTTTTCTTCCAAGGAGCAAGATCTTTTAATTTCATGGCTGTAGTCACCATCTGCAGGGATTTGGGAGCCCAAGAAAATAGTCTGTCTCTGTTTCCACTGTTTCCCCATCTATTTGCCATGAAGTGATGAGACTGGATACCATGATCTTCATTTTTTGAATGTTGAGTTTTAAGCCAGGTTTCTCACTCTCCTCTTTCACTTTCATCAAGAGGCTCTTTAGTTCCTCTTCACTTTCTGCCATAATGGTGATGTCATCTGCATATCTGAGGTTATTGATATTTCTCCCAGCAATCTTGATTCCAGCTTGCACTTCATCCAGTTCACACAAGTTAAATAAGCAGGGTGACAATATACAGCCTTGATATACTCCTTTCCCAATTTGGAACCAGTCTGTTGTTCCATGTCCGGTTCTAACTGTTGCTTCTTGAACTGCATACAGATTTCTCAGGAGGCAGGTCAGGTGGTCTGGTATTCCCATCTCTTAAAGAATAAACTTATTTCAGAGCATGTTAAATAATGCTTGTAAAATCTTGACCGTCCGTTCATGTTGCAACAATTTACCATTCAATACAAGGGTCAATGACGAAGAAACATGCAGAGAAAACAGTTTTCCATGGCTTATTTTTAGCGTCTCTAAATGAAACCTAAATCTATTATTGGTAACATTCCCAGGAAGGGTCATATGTAATTATTTTTCTCCTTCCTTTTCTCCCCCTTCTGTTCTCCCAGTCTCTCTCCTTCCTCGACTCCTGACAATCTTTAAAACAAAGTATCATTCTCCCCAGAGAGCAATAATGGGTCTACTGGGAGGCTGCTATCCAGAGCGACACAGAGAAGTCGATGTGTCCTTTAAGAGCAAAAGTATAGGTCCAGGAATCAGTATTGGTTTTTTTTTTTCTTCTTTATTTTGGGAAAATCGGTATTTTTTAAGTTTCCTGAGTAATGATTCTCTTGTGAGGCCAAGGTTGAGAGCAACTCCCATACTTGGTCTGATTCTCTGTGTTTGATCTCTGTGTTTAGAGTAGAAAGAGGAAAAAGCTACAAATGTTCGAAAGACACCAACAATATCGATGGACCCTTAATACAGTGGGTTCAGTGAGAATTATGAATGTCAAACTTGGCACACGTTAGTATCACTTCGGGGAGTGTCTTCAGTACTGATGTCCCGTCCCACCCCAGGCCCACTAGGTGGGAACCTTAGGAAAGAGGACCCGGATTTACGGCTCCCAAACAGACCTGTTCCTCTTCCTCTGAGACCAACTTGCCCTCGGTACTTTTTAATAATCTCCAGGTGATTGCAAAGCGCAGCAAGGCTGAGAATTACTAAGGACCATTTCACTTTGCAATCTAACCAAGCATGACATTTTAAAATTTTTATTTATTTATGGCTTAGCTGCATGGGCTTTTCTCTAGTTGTGGAGAGCAGGGGCTACTCTAGCTGCAACGCGTGGGCTTCTTACTTCAGTGGTGTCTCTTCTTGCAGAGCATGGATTCTAGGCCAAGCAGACCTCAGAAGTTGTGGCACATGGGCTCAGGAGTTTCGGACCCTGGGCTGAAATGCACAGACTCAATAGTTGTGGCGCACGGGTTTAGTTGTTCCGCAGCAACTCAGATCTTCCTGGATCAGGGTTCAAACCTGTGTCTCCTGCACTGGCAGGAGGATTCTTTTAACACTGAGCCACCAGGGAAGCCTGAGTATGACATTTTGAATCAAGTCTGTCTACTTGAACATAAACACTAACAACTGGCTAGCCTTCGGCTCTCTTCAGCTAGCCTTCAACAAACTTCTGCAGGACTCAGAACCAGTGTGTCAGGAGATGGGGATGAAAACATGATTATAACCTCTACCTGCCAGACCCTTCAGAGAAGGCACTGGCATCCCACTCCAGTACTCTTGCCTGGAAAATCCCATGGATAGAGAATCCTGGTAGGCTGCAGTCCCTGGGGTCGCTAAGAGTCGGACACGACTGAGTGACTTCACTTTCACTTTTCACTTTCATGCATTGGAGAAGGAAATGGCAACCCACTCCAGTGTTCTTGCCTGAAGAATCCCAGGGACAGGGGAGCCTGGTGGGCTGCCGTCTATGGGGTCGCACAGAGTCAGACACGACTGAAGCAACTTAGCAGCAGCAGCCGCAGCCAGACCCTTATAGTCTAAAAGTAAACAGACATAAATACATTGTGGCAAATGTTCTGATAGGCAATTAACAGGGACTTAGGGAATATAGAGAGGGGTACTCAGTTTAAGGTGGTGGCAGTAAGGGAGAGGACAAAGAGAATGGCAGTAAAAGAACAACTTTAAATTTTTTAATAAAATTTTGAAAGGTTACTGTCCATTTACAGTTATTACAAAATATTGTAGGAGGGTGTGGCAACCCACTCCAGTATTCCTGCCGGGAGAATCTCTGTGGATGGAGGAGCCTGGTGGGCTATAGTCCTGGGCGTTGCAAAGAGTTGGACACAACTGAGCACATAGCCATGTATGTGACTGAGCACATACACAAAATATGGGCTATATTCCCCATGGTGGACAATACATGCCTGAGCCTGACCTACACCCAGTAGCTTGTAAATACCACCCTTCCTCCAAAGTTGCCCCCGAACTGGTTTGTTCTCTATATCTGTCAGTCTGCGTTTTTCTGTTTCATCCTCTACTTTATTGTATTTTTTAGATTCTACATATAAGTGATATCATACAGTACTGTTATTTCTCTGTTTGACTTCTTTCACTTAGCATAATCCCTTCCAAGTCCATCCATGTCACTGCTAATGGCAAAGTTTCATTCTTTTTTATGGCTGAGCAGTATTCCATTGTGTGTATATACCTCATCTGCTTTATCCATTCGTCCATTTGATAGACACTTAGGTTGCTTATGCATATCTTAGCAATCATAGATAATGCTGCAATGAACATGGGGGTGTGTGTTTCTTTTCAAATACACGTGTTTTGGTTTATGCACCTACAAATAGATTTCGCTTCTTCGAGACTTCTTTTTTTCAAGCTGGCCATGCATAGAGGATGTCCTAGGTAGAGGGAACAGCTTGAAGGAGACAGGAGGTGTGGAAGTTCATGATACATAACCTTTCAGAATGTGGTTTAAAGCTACAGAGAACAAATATGGGACCAGAGTGGGCGGCAAAGCCCTAGTTAGAAAGTAAATGGCAGACTGTACCCAAGGGCCATGAGTTTGAGCAAACTCCAGGAGATAGTGAAGGACAGGGAAGCCTGGCGTGCTGCAGTCCATGAGGTCATAAACAGTCAGAAACAACTGAGAGACTGAACAACAACCCAAGGGCTGGACTTTATCCATAGGAAAAGGGTATACAGAATGTGCAGGGGAGTGCCGGCATCAAGTCTTGATTTTAAAGGGGTGACTCTAAGCATCCTGTTGGAGTTTGAGGATCATGAAAGTTAGCAAGAGAGAAATTACAAGGGTTGAACTAAGCCCCTGGCAGCAGGAAGATAGAGGAGAAAGGTACCTTGAGATCGTGGGATTTGCAGTTGACTCATCGTGCCCTGACTTTCTGGACTGAGCAACAAAAGGAATCCGTGGAGCTGTATTAAGTGAAGAAGGGCATCTCTGAGGGCACTGGTCCCAGGAAAAGATGAAGCCTGTGCATCTTCTTGGAAGAACTTTATGATTATCCAAGATATAACACGTAACTGATGTTCAGCAACTCCCCAGAGTGAGGGACGCAGCTGTGGCCTTGGTGAGCTTGGTTAAGTGCTTCTTCATCCCCTTGACTCTGAAACCAAACCGTAGAGCCACGTTGAGTGGTTACTAGAATTCTTGACTGTGTTTTAGGATGACTATCCTTTTTTCAATCAGAATTCAGATGAGCCAAAAAATAAAAATCAATCCTTCAGTGCTGTTGGAATGTTGCTTTTCATCCTGTCCCTAACCTCAGGATTCCAGAACCCAGGGCTCTTACGATTCTCATCCAGAGAGAGGCCTTGGATTCACTGTGACGCCCCAGCCCAGGAGGCATGTGAGGCTCTGGATCACAGCTGGGGCCACATTACTTCTCAAGCATAACTTGGTGGCTTTGGCATAGGAGAGGGAGAATGGCGAGGCTGAGGGTCATACATCTACGTCTTTAGCTCCTTCTCCAAAGACAGGTTCTCTGAACACCAGTTACCTGAGCTAGATCGGACCACCTCAGGCCAGGAATCCTTATTTCGTCTGGAGAATACCTCACCATCCTCTCCTCCAGGAAAATGAGAGTGGTGATTTAAAATGCTAGAAAGTGAATTAACAACTCTTCAGATTCCATGCAACACTTCACATTCACATGTGGTCACATGGTGTGTGTATGGTGGTTCTGTTTTTGTTTGTTCATTTTTTTATTCTGACAAATGTGCAAAACATTGTTAAGGCAGAGAGAACTGCAATCATGCCTTGTTACACTGATATTATTCACACTTGCTAATGATTAACTCCCTTTGACACTGTAATGTTGTAGACTGCAGAGTTGAACAAACAGCTTCAGGGGACCCAGAAATGAGTTACACTGCGCTGGGCCAACTGCCTTGGAAGAGCTCCAGTGCTATTTCCCTAGTTTAGACTTGTCCTAGGGGCATTTCCATTTGGGGACCTGAAGTTCTGGAATTCCTTCCTCTTCCTGGTTCAACAAAACTCTAATTTATTGACCTTCAGGGCACAGTGTAAGACATCTGTTAAGTCTGGCATTTCCTTGACCTACACAGAGAATTCTACTGGATAACCAAAAAAAGCTCACTTTTAAAAATTTCAGGTTTTTTATTTACCACATACAGGCATTCAGACTCTGATCTAAAGGAGGTATCTTTTAATAAACCCAGGAAACAAAAACATGTTACTTCTTTGTGTCAAAGCTGCTCCCTTTGAAGCATCACCTCAATGTAGTACTCTCTTTCAATGTAACAAAACTTTGGATAAATAATCAAATTTATTGTACTTGGGGAAGAGATGGAAATTTACTGAACAACAAATTTTTGTGCTTTGCATGGAGAAAATCAGTCCTGCAAGAATGTAAGAAAATTGCTGCATTCAAGCCAAACAGTTGTTTTCTGAGCCCCGCCTAAAAGCTCACCTTGGATGAAAAAGATAACGAAATCTGAACAAGGAAAAGGAATAGATAGGCTCACAAAGCTGCCACTCTGCATGTGCTCTGGTCTGAAACTGACAATGTCAGTTTCAAAGATTGAGGAAAGATAGGCTAAAGGTGATGGGTTCTCTACTTAAAATGAGGAGTCCCCCACTTAATATTGTCTCCTCTCTGATTCCCTATCACCTGCTTTTGCCAGCATGGGAGATGTCCATTGGATTTAAGCTGAAAGAGGCTTGAGGTTAATTTCCTTTCTCAAGTCCTTCCTTTAGCTAAAGAAAGAGGTAGGGAGAAAAACAGATACAGTATATTAACATATATATGTGGAATCTGAAAAAAATGATATAGACGATCTTATTTACAGAGCAGAAATAGGAGACACATGTGTAGAGGACAAACGTATGGATACCAAGGGAAAAAGGGATGGGATTGAATTGGGAGATTAAGATTGACATACATACACTATTGATACTACATATAAAAGAGATAGCTAATGAGAACCTACTGTAGAGCACCAGGAACTCTACTCAGTGCCCTGTGGTGACCTAAATGGGAAGGATACAAACAAGAGGGGATATATGCATACATATAGCTGATTCAGTTTATTGTACAATAGAAACTAACACAACATTGTAAAGCAACTATGCTCTAATAAAAAAAATTTTTCTTTAAAAGAAAGAGGTGGGAAACTTGCAGGGCTGGTGGACTCCCAATTCCACTCTTCTATCAGGAAGAAGCTTCACTGACTTAAAAAAAAAAAAAAAGTCAAGCTTCTATCCCAAAATGAGAAATTTCTTTTTTAGTACATCCAGATCAAAAGGGGAAATAATTCCAATTTGTTTATAGAAAATGCAGACATGCCTGGGGGTGATGATAAATTGAGATCTAGGTTTCATGTGGGATTTGAGTCTGCACAGCTTACAATAATGCCAGACTGTTTGCAATGTCTTTAATACAATGTCCTCAGACCTTTCAAAGCCAGTATAATTGAAAATCGTAGACAGGGGAAGATTAAGCTGTTTGATCAGGATAGAAAGAGATACATTTTCATTGAACTTTAAAAGGATCCAGGAAGTTGAAAAAGATATCCAAAAGTAATCTTATGACTACATATAAGAATTTCAGCAGTGACCACATAACCCTCTTCATGCAACATGTTCATTATCTAATCTGAACTAAAGATAGCATCAATGTTTGGAGAAAGAAGAAAGACATCTCAATATTTTTTTTCCCCTATATGTCAGTATTGAAAAACACTAACATTATATATGTTAAACATGTGATCACCCTGGAGAATGAAACAGCAACCCACTCTAGTATTCTTGCCTGGAGAATTCCATGGACAGAGGAGCCTGAAAGACTACAGTCCATGGGGTTGAAAAGAGTCGGATATGACTAAGTGACTAACACAAAAACATGTGATTATGTATTTTTTTGCATGTTTTCTGAAGTAAAAGAATCCATGGAGAAAGAAGAAAGGGAGTCTCTTGTGGTTCACATGAAATCGTTAACAATAATAAAAAGTTATTAAGCTTAGCAGAGGGTCAAATATACTGCCCCAGTAGGCTGTTTTCTTTTAGATTTCCAGGTGCAACAATTAAACTACATTGACCTGCCTGTGCTTCCCCCCAACCCCAAAGAATGACTGCAAAGTTGGCTACAAGCTACAGATAGAGACTGCAGCTAACTGGCCCCTGCCCAGATCCAAAACATCAAATTGGTTTTCACTGGCATCCTTAATTACACCAGAGTCATCCACAAAACAGAGCAGGGCATCCCCCGCCCACCCCCTGTCTCTTATACACATCTCCAAAGACAGGTTCTCTGAACACCAGTTACCTGAGCTAGATCGGACCACCTCAGGCCAGGAATCCTTATTTCGTCTGGAGAATACCGCACCATCCTCTCCTCCAGGAAAATGAGAGTGGTGATTTAAAATGCTAGAAAGTGAATTAACAACTCTTCAGATTCAGCCCAGATCCAAAACATCAAATTGGTTTTCACTGGCATCCTTAATTACACCAGAGTCATCCACAAAACAGAGCAGGGCATCCCCCGCCCACCCCCTACCCCCACCAATCATTGCGTGTGGTTTTTGCTGACCAAATGCAAAGCAATGCCAGGACCTTCTTAAATACTTTAGTCTAAACCCTGTAGCCATTTACAGTGGTAAGAAAAGATTCAAAGCCAAGATTCATCTCACTTTCAGGGTTGTTTCAGCTTTGTATGTTCTGCTCCAAATAGCAAGTTTTGCAAGCCCTCTGACTGCAGAAGCCAGGCAGGAGAGCAAGTTTTGGCTGCAAAAGGAATGAAAAAATAAAAAAGAAGAATCTGATTGTGATAAGAAACAATGTCTCTGAAAAATCCATGGTCATCTTATTGGCTACGGTTGCTGTAACACAGACTGGTGGCTTAAACAACAGAAGTTGACTTTCATTTCTGGAGGGTGGAAGTTCAAGATGAAGGTGTCTGCTGGGTTGGTTCCTTCTGAGCCATATTTCATTGATGTCTGTCCTCTCCCTGGGTCTTCATTTGGTCTTCTCTCTGAGTGTCTGTGTCCTAACCTTCTTTTCTTGTAAGGACCCCATGTGTACTGGATCAAGGCCACCCTATGGAGTTCCCTTTAACTTAACTAGCTGGAGGATCCCAGGGACAGAGGAGCCTGGTGGGCTGCCGTCTATGGGGTCACACTGAGTTGGACACGACTGAAGTGACTTAGCAGCAGCAGCTCTTTAAGGACCTTAACTCCAGCAGTCACATTCTGAAATACTGGGTTTGAAGGCTTCAGCACATACATTTGGAGTGGACGCAATACAGCTCAGAACCATAGTTAAATACTCTAATGCTCCACCGGGGACTACTGCAAGGAAGACAAAGAATCACATACACACTTGGGAAACTGCATGAGATTTCTTTGAAACAATTCAATATGCCTGCACTTTAGATGGAAAAATTCAAGAGCACTCCTTCCTCCACCCCACCCCACCCCAAAAGCCTTCAATCAATCCCTGAAATTATATTAGAGGTTTTTCAGAATGAAACAAGGAAGGGCACAAAGAAGCATGCTCCAGAAGACTTCTCTGGAGGTCCAGAGGTTAGGACTCCATGCTTCCACTGCAGGGGCACAGGTTCCATTCTTGGAGGGTGAACTAAGATCTCACATGCTATATGGCATGGCAAAAAGAAAAAAAAAAAAAAGAAAGAAGAATATTCCATCCTTTCTCCAGGAAAAGGGAGTAAGAATTTGTTGATCAACACAGATACCTTCGTATGGCAGTTGAGAAACATGAATAACACCTACTATAAAATCCAGTGTGCAGCAGGCCCCCTCAGTACAAGTTAATTGCATCAAAATTACATGGTTTGAAACAAACATGAGTCTTGTAATCACCAATATTACAAATAAATTATTTCTAAGAACTCAGAAAATGCCTCGCTAAGCTCAGATGACTGAAACACATTTCGGTTCCCTTCCCTGCTTCCCCTTTTGCAATATTAACTTACTAAATAAACATGTATCCAGCATCTACTAAATTCCAAATACTACCCTGGACACTGGAGGTGGTGGGAGACAGTTCAGTTCAGTTCAGTGGCTCAGTCGTGTCCGACTATTTGCGATCCCATGAACTGCAGCACACCAGGCCTCCCTGTCCATGACCAACTCCCAGAGTTCTCACAAACCCATGCCCATTGAGTTGGTGATGCCATCCAGCCATCTCATCCTCTGTCGTCCCCTTCTCCTCCTGCCTCCAATCTTTCCCACCATCAGGGTCTTTTCCAATGAGTCAGCTCTTCGCATCAGGTGGCCAAAGTATTACAGTTGCAGCTTCAATATCAGTCCTTCCAATGAACACCCAGGACTGGTCTCCTTTAGGATGGACTGGTTGGATCTCCTGGCAGTCCAAAGGACTCTCAAGAGTCTTCTCCAACACCACAGTTCAAACTTCAATTCTTCTGCACTCAGCTTTCTTTATAGTCCAACTGCCATATCCATACATGACAACTGGAAAAACTATAGCCTTGACTAGACGGAACTTTGTTGCCAAAGTAATGTCTCTGCTTTTGAATATGCTGTCTAGGTTGGTGATAACTTTCCTTCCAAGGAGTAAGCATCTTT
>SJYC01095109.1:0-24620 GCA_006408675.1 Madoqua kirkii
ATATAAATGGATCAAACTCACCAGTTAAAAGAAATTCTAATATTGGTTAATTTTCACTCAAAGAAAATGCAGAGGATTGTAGAACAAGATAAATGATATCACAAAGGAAAACACAGACTTCATAAATGCAGAATACAAGGCACTCTATAGGAAGCTAACTTGTTTCTGAAATAAGTCCAGAACATAAAAGAAAAATGTACGCTCAATATTAAGGGAACTAAGAGATGTGACAAGCAACTTAAACACTGACCTTGTTTAGATCCTGATTTAAATTATCAACTGTAAGAAATCAGGAGAAAACTGGAGGAATTAAACTATATATTGCTTATAAATGATACCCAATAATTATTATTAGTTTCCTTGGATGGAATAATGGTATTCTGTTATGTAAGAATGAAAATATTCATATTATTTAGAGGTACATATGAAATAGATATGATGAAATGACATGATACATAGCAGGTGCTTTAATACAGTTTTGCAAAAAAAAATAAAAGATACATTTTTAAAGAGTTGGGAAAGTAATGTGATACTCCCTTCACCAGGGTATCTTCCCGACCCAGGGATCAAACCTGGGTCTCCAGCACTGCAGGCAGATTCTTTACTATCTGAGCCATCAGGGAAGTCCAAATGTGATATAATTTTGATAATTAATGAATCTGGTTAATGGGTGCATGGGGGTTCATTGTACTACATTCTCTACTTTGAATATGTTTTTATAAAGTTTTAGTTTAACTCTAAGCTGTTCTCAGAAAACACTTCTAAAAGTTAATAAAAGGGAAAGTAATGTGATACTCCCTTCACCAGGGTATCTTCCCGACCCAGGGATCAAACCTGGGTCTCCAGCACTGCAGGCAGATTCTTTACTATCTGAGCCATCAGGGAAGTCCAAATGTGATATAATTTTGATAATTAATGAATCTGGTTAATGGGTGCATGGGGGTTCATTGTACTACATTCTCTACTTTGAATATGTTTTTATAAAGTTTTAGTTTAACTCTAAGCTGTTCTCAGAAAACACTTCTAAAAGTTAATAAACACACAAAAATTAAATAAAATCATAGAAAATGATACAACATTTATTAACACTCACCCAAAGAAAGCTAGAAGAACTGTATTCATATCAGGAAACCAAATCTTAAAGCAAAAAAAAAAAGAAGGTAAGCAAGAGCATAAAGAAGATCTTTCATAATAATAAAAAAGAAAAATTAAGGACTTACCTAGCAAACCAGTGGATAAGACTTCATGTCTCCAGTGCAGGAGATACGAGTTTGATCCCTAGCCAGGGAGCTAAAGTCTCACATGTCACATGGTAAAACCAAAAAATTTTTAAAAATAAACAACAACAAAAAACAATTAATGGGGAGAGATCCTGAACTGGCAACTATCTAATAACAGCACCTCCAAAATACATGAAATAAATACTGGCAGAGGCACAAGAAGTTGAAAAGCAATGGGCAGAGTGGGAAATTTTATTATGCTGTAATGGGTTAAATTGAGATTCCCAAAAGAGTGGCCCCCTCCTGCCTCCACTTCAAAATTTGTTCATGTGACCTTATTTGGAAAAAGTGTCTTTGCAGTCGAAATCATGGATGAAACCACTCCGGATTATCTGGGTAGGCCCTGATAATAAATTCAGTAAGACATCTTGTGAAAGACAAGAGGGAAGACACAGACACAGAGAAGACAGCCATGTGAAGATGGACACAGTGGTCCACGTGATGCAGCCACAAGCTAAGCAAGTTGGGTGCCACCAGAAGCTGGAAGAGGACAGATTCTTCCCTGCAGGTCTGGAGGATGCAGAGCCCTGCCATCACCTTGATTTCAGACTTCTGGCCTCCAGAACAATAAGAGAATAAATTTCTGTTTTTATGAGCCACCAAATGTATGGGTATTTGTTACCACAGCCCTAGAAAACCAATACATATACCTCTATCAATAGTTGTCAGATTAAGCAGACAAAAAAATAATACAAATATATATAAGACTTAAATACTATAATTAGCGATTTTTGTCTGATGGGCATCTGTGCAGTCCTGCAGTCAATTATTTTTAAAAATACACATTTTTAATTGTGCAGGAACTGTCTATATAAATTTGAGCAATATTATAACAGACAATAATTTAAGTCAATATCATAGAGCTGATAAAAGAGCAGGTGCATTGCCAAGTGTGAGAAAAATTGGCTTAGAACTTTCTGACCCTTCAATCTGCTGGAGACAGCCTGTCTTCTTTGTGTTTAGAAGAAAAGATAGTTCACTAATTAGCCACAAAGAAACAACTACACCCAGGCTCTTAGTTTTATCTATTTTGAACAACTCTTACAGGAATTCAAATTTTCAAGGACACATAGATTCTACTGTCATTTCAAAAAAAGCACTCATGTTGGATTCATTGTCACCATTACTAGCAGGATAATTACTCTTAAAGTAACAGTCCCCAGAAGCAAGAAGGTTTTTTTATTTTTTCCTTCTTCCTGGTGTTGCTGATCAACCCTGAGGCTTCATAAGTAAAGACACACAAAGTTAACATGCTTAAATAAATTTCACATGAATCAGATTGTACATTTTATATGTCTCTCTCAAAACAGAGTAGGTTAACAAGTAGGTTAACAAGGACATTTACATGGTCAAGATAATGTTCAAAAATCGTAATATCTATCTGTCTTTCTTAACCGGCTTCCCTGGTGGCTCAGATGGTAAAGAACCAGCCTGCAATGCCAGAGACCTAGGTTCAATTCCTTGGTCATGAAGATCCCCTGGAGAAGAGAATGGTTACCCATTCCAGCATTCTCGCCTGGGAAATCCCATGGATAGAGAGGCCTGGCAGACTACAGTTCACAGGTTCACAAAGAGTCAGACACGACTGAACGACCTTCACTTTTCATCTTTCTTAACTAGTATGTGCGTGCATGTATGTGTGCTTAGTCATTCAGTCATGTCTGATGCTTTGCAACCCAATGGACTGTAGCCCGCCAGGCTCCTCTGTCCATGGGACTTCCCAGGCAAGAATACTGGGGTGGGTAGCCATTCCCTTCTCCAGGGGATCTTCCTGACCCAGGGATCGAACACAGGTCCACTGCATTGCGGGCAGATTCTTAACCATCTGGGTCACCAGAGAAGCCCTTCTGAACTAGTATACTAATGTGAAACAAGAATCAAAATAGAGCAACATGATAGCTGGGTACCAGGATTGTGACTATCTTTTCCTTTCTTTTTGCAGTACATCATTTATACCATTACCTCCTTGGGGCAAACACTAGGTTGTTTGTTTTTGTTTTTTTTTTCAGCACATTTCTATTTAGCCATGAAATGCATGTATACTTCCAGCTTGTAGAAATATTAGATGATCATTTTATTAAAGGAAAAAACTCTTTGCCACTTCTGCAACCTATTGTGTCTCCTGGCCCCCATTGAGGGCAGACATCTTTAGAGCTGAATCCATTTGGAAGGAGAGATGTTTGCCCAGTGAAGTGTGAAGTGTGTCCTAGGATATCTGGGAGAAAGGTCACTGTGCCAGGGTTTCCATTTCTTGAGCTGTACACTGTCACGGCATTTCCTGGAGGCATTATGTAATGTTTTTGGATGAAGACTTCTCTGGTTGCCCACTCTTCGTGAAAAGCAAGCTCTGGAAGAGATAAGGGAAGGCCTGGAAAGACAATTCCTTAGGGCAGCTATGCAGATAGAGCCACAGAGTCTTATGACCCATAAAATACTTTAAGTTCTAACCAGCTCTTGCCACAGAACAGTGTCAGAATCACTTCTAATAGTAAGAGCCGAGTCTGCCAGCAGACGTCATGTGATGGGTTGCAAATTTCTCCTGCATCCTCACTGTTCCTCAAGTTGTGGGTTTGTTTTTTGTTTTAACTAGATTGACTGCTTCTGAATTCCCAGCCTAGAGACCTACACTAATGTGCATGACTGCCTTAAAGGGGTGGGATGACACCTGCTGAGAAGCCATCTCCAGTGTGAGGGAAAATCGAATCTGGAACCATCAACTTGTAGGCTAACCCAGCCCTCTCCAAAGATAAGTAGTTTCCGAATCCTTTCTGTCCTTTTTGCTTCCTTTGTCAACTCCCCGAGAGTTTCGGCAGCTCTGCCATGTGCTTGCTTGTCCCGTTACATTCCCGTAGAATTCCCACTCCACTGTCTTTCCCTGTTCTTTTCACAGCTGTTTGTGCTGTGCTCAGTCACTCGGTCGTGTCCGACTCTTTGTGATGCCACGGACTTTAGCCCACCACGCTCCTCTGTCCACGGGATTCTCCATGCAAGAACAGCGGAGTGGGTTGCCATGCCCTCCTCCAGGGGATCTTCTGGACTCAGGGACTGAATCCAGGTTTCCCGTGTTTCTTGCATCACAGATGGATTCTTTACCCACTGAACCCCCTGGGAAGCCCCCTTCAGCTGTTTAGTAGGTGCCTAGTGGAGTGTGGGGGTGGGGTCTCTACATTCATAAGAGAAACATGGCATGTCTCCCACAGGATGCAATGTGTCTCTAACTGAAGATGGGTTGAATGAGGGGGAAGAAATTCAGCTATTCACCTAAGTAATTTGAAACACTAGTTCTGTATTAAAACAAACACGGATGTGTTACGGATTCACATGCAAAAGCCACATGAATTTTTAAAATGAAAGGGAGACTTCAAAGAAGTTTAGCATCTGTGGAGGGTGGCTCCTGGCTGCAGCAGCAGACTCTCTGCTCATCCATTCTCACTTTTTTCTACCTGCCATGTGAGCAACGGCACCTGGAAACACCTGCCCAAATCCCAGACTGCTCTCAGCTTATTATAGACTTCATTTATCGCCTTGCGCGCCTACTACATGCCAGAGTGCAAGGACTACAAATACATTTAAACACAGCCCTACATTGAAGCAGCCTGCACTTCAGAGAGACTAACATAATTAAGCAGTTATGACAGAATGTCATAACCTTTAAGAAATCCTCAGTATATCCATTCACTTATTTATGTAGTTTGGGCTGCACCGGGTCTTCACTGCCATGCACGGGCGTTCTCTAACTGCAGAGCAGGGACTCCTCTCTCATTGCAGTGGCTTCTCCTGTTGGGGAGTATGCACTCTAGGGCGTGGGCTTCACTAGCAGTAGGACAGGGCTCAGCAGTTGTGCACGGGCTTAGCTGTCCTGGGGCCTGTGGACGCTTCCTGGAGCAGGGATCAAACCCGAGCCCCCTGCACTGGCAGGTAGACTCTTAACCAGGGAAGGACAGAAGGTAAGTTTTATAAATAAAGGACAGAAATGGTAGGGACCTAGCAGAAGCAGAAGATATTAAGAAGAGGTGGCAAGAATACACAGAAGAACTGTACAAAAAAGATCTTCGATGGTGTGATCACTCACCTAGAGCCAGACATCTGAAATCAAGTGGGCTTTAGGAAGCATCACTATGAACAAAGCTAGTGGAGGTGATGGAATTCCAGTTGAGCTATTTCAAATCCTGAAAGATGGTGCTGTAAAAGTGCTGCACTCAATATGCCAGCAACAGGAATGGAAAAGGTCAGTTTTCATTCCAATCCCAAAGAAAGACAATGCCAAAGAGTGCTCAAACTACCGCACAATTGCACTCACTTCAGACGCTAGTTAAGTAATGCTCAAAATTCTCCAGCCAGGCTTCAGCAATACGTGAACCATGAACTTCCAGATGTTCAAGCTGGTTTTAGGAAAGGCAGAGGAACCAGAGATCAAATTGCCAATATCCACTGGATCATGGAAAAAGCAAGAGAGTTCCAGAAACACATCTACTTCTGCTTTATTGACTATGCCAAAGCCTTTGACTATGTGGATCACAATATAACTGTGGAAAATTCTGAAAGAGATGGAAATACCAGACCACCTGACCTGCCTCTTGAGAAACCTATATGCAGGTCAGGAAGCAACAGTTAGAATTGGACATGGAACAAAAGACTGGTTCCAAATAGGAAAAGGAGTACATCAAGGCTGCATATTGTCACCCTGCCTATTTAACATATGCAGAGTATATCACAGGAAATGCTAGGCTGGAAGAAGCACACGCCGGAATCAAGATTGCTGGGAGAAATATCAATAACCTCAGATATGCAGATGACACCACCCTTATGGCAGAAAGTGAAGAGGAACTCAAAAGCCTCTTGATGAAAGTGAAAGAGGAGAGTGAGAAAGTTGGTTTAAAGCTCAACATTCAGAAAACTAAGATCATGTCACCTGGTCCCAAATGGGAAATAGATGGGGAAACAGATGGAAATAGTGTCAGACTTTAGTTTTCTGGGCTCCAAAATCACTGCAGATGGTAACTGCAACCATAAAATTAAAAGATGCTTACTCCTTGGAAGGAAAGCTATGACCCACCTACATAGCATATTCAAAAGCAGAGACATTACTTTGCCGCCTAAGGTCCGTCTAGTCAAGGCTATCATTTTCCCAGTAGTCATGTATGGATGTGAAAGTTGACTGTGAAGAAAGCTGAGCACCGAAGAATTGATGGTTTTGAACTGTGGTGTTTGAGAAGACTCTTGAGGGTCCCTTGGACTGCAAGGAGATCCAACTAGTCCGTCTTAAAGGAGACCAGTCCTGGGTGTTCATTGAAAGGACTGATGCTAAAGCTGAAACTCCAGTACTTTGGCCACCTCATGTGAAGAGTTGACTCATTGGAAAAGACCCTGATGCTGGGAGGGATTGAGGGCAGGAGAAGGGGATGACAGAAGATGAGATGGCTGGATGGCATCACCAACTCGATGCACATGAGTTTGGGTAAACTCCGGGAGTTGGTGATGGACAGGGAGGCCTGGTGTGCTGCGATTCATGGGGTCGCAAAGAGTCGGACACAGTTGAGTGACTGAACTGAAATGAACTGAACCTAATATTGAACTGTGGTTTTGGAGAAGACTCTTGAGAATCCCTTGGACTGCAAAGAGATCAAACCAGTCAATCCTCAAGGAAATCAACCTGCAATATTCATTGGAAGGACTGAGGCTGAAGCTGAAGCTCCAATACTCTGGCCACCTGATACAAAGAGCCAATTCACTGGAAAAGAGCCTGATGCTGAGAAAGATTGACGGCAAGAGAAGAAAGGGGTAGCAGAGGATGAGATGGTTGGATGGTATCATCGACTCAACGGACATGAGTCTGAGCAATCTCCAGAAGATGGTGAAGGACAGGGAAGCATGGCGTGCTGCAATACATGAGGTCGCAGATTTGGACATGACTGACATGTTGTCCAAACACAACAACCTAATATGACTGGTATTCCTATAAAAGGGAGAATTGTGGACACCAACCCACAAAAAGGAAAAATAATGGGAAAAGAAACTGAGAGCAGGCCATAATGGGAATGGAGCGACCCATTTACCAGTAACACTAAGGATGGCAGGCATCCCTCCTAGAGCCATCCAACAGAGCCCGGCCCTGCTGACACCTTGATCTCAGACCCCCGGCCTCCAGGACTGTAAGGCAGTAAGTTTCTGGGGTTTTGAGCTGCCCAGTTTGGGGTTCCTGCTACAGCAGCCCTAGGAAACTGACACACACATGTTCTCCATTTCAGAGTCAGTTTATAGTCTCTTTTCTGAAAATAAACCTCAGCTTTGTCATCCTCGGCACATTCTCTGCTCAAAGCTAGCCTCCAAGTAAATGTCTCTACTGCAGTGGTTCTCAAAGTACCATCTCTGGACCAGCAGCAAAGAGCATCAGCAGGGAACTTGTTACAAAATGCTAGTTCCCGTTGACATATATACATTATCATGTATAAAAGAGATTGTTAGTAAGAAGAAGCTGTATAGCACAGGGAGCTCAGCCCAGTGCTCTGTGATGTCCTGATGGGTGGGATGTGGGATGGGGAAGGCTCAAGAGAGAGGAGGATATGTGTATACTTATAAGTGATTCACATTGTTGTACAGCAGAAAATAACACAACATTGGAAAGCAATTATCCTCCAATTAAGGAAGGAAGGAAGGAAGGAAGGAAGGGAGGGAGGGAGGCAGGAAGGGGAAAAAAAAGAAACGCTGGTTCCGCCCTGCTGCTGCTGCTGCTGCTGCTAAGTTGCTTCAGTCGGTCCGACTCTGTGCAACCCCATAGATGGCAGCCTACCAGGCTCCTCCGTCCCTGGGGTTCTCTAGGCAAGAATACTGGAGTGGGTTGCCATTTCCTTCTCCAATGAATGAAAGTGAAAAGGGAAAGTGATCTATGAAAATCAGAAACTTAGAGCGAGCTGTCGGGATGAATGTGGCTTGAGAACCACTGCTCTACTGCATGGGCCAGCCAGTCTCACTCTCCTGTTAATCATATTCTGTTCCAAGTATTAAGGATTATTAAGTATTTATGCTCATCTTCTGAAATATCACTAGTAAAATAAGCTCCAGCTTTCATATGATTTTCTCCCAACTGAACCTGCAAACACCCTACAGAGTTTCTTTGGAAGATTCTTTAATTCTGTGATAGACAAAACTGGCAAGTGAATAATGTGTAGAGATTTTTGTCATTTTCTCCCATACTTGGAACTGGAATCCCAGGTGCCCTGATACCCAGGACCCTCACCTACATCAAATTCAGCAGACCGCCCCATCCAACCCTACCTTCTCCCGTGATGTCCCAGCTCCCAAATCTCCTTCTCTCTCCTCCTCCAGAAAGTGTCCATTCACTCAGAGGACTGGAGTCAACAATGCAGAGGAAACAGTGGATTCATTCGTTATTAAAAGATGAATGACTCACAGTCCTTCTTTAAGGAGCCTAGGTTGCCTGATTTTATTTTAAAGGTGATATTTCACCCAAAAGAAAGCTGTTTGGGCAGAACTCTAGGTGAAAAAGCACAATGTAGAAATAAAACAAAAATCTGTTTCTTTTTACTTATTTTTGAGGGTGGGTTTGAGGAATGGATGATCAGTGCCCTTTAAGTTACAAGTTCCTGAGCAAACACTCAGCTCACATGAGGCCAGTCCTGTTTGGCAGCTCTTATCCATTCCTGGCCACCAGGCTGCCAGCTTGTTGACCTTAAAAAAATGGCACCAGACCTACCCTTCTACTTTCACTACATTCTCTATCGGCGTTGGATTTTTTGTTTTTGTTTTTTGATATTTCAATTTCTTAACAGGAAATTTTAGCTGCTGGTTTGAATCTAATTGAAGTATTTTGTATGCACACCCTGAGACCCCGAGGCTAGGGTGTATTTTTAATAAATCAAACAAATAAACTCCAAGCTTTGTACTAACTGAAATGCCCTCATGCCTTTAACAGTGACCCCCTGAAATGGAAATACTACGAAATGCAGGAATAATGTCCCCTTAGTGGCAAACAAACCCAAGGAAGCAGAGGGGGAGGTAGTCCAAGTTCAAAAGGAGTATGAAACTCATGGCATAAATTGTCCTGGAAACAGGCCCCCAGTTCTCAGCTTGCAGAGATTATTCTGAACCTAGGCAATGGATCGGGAAAGGGAAATTAATGTGTAATGAACATTATGCCAAGCACTTTACTTTTATTATGGTACAGTTGGGTTTTAAGACTTCAGCCAATCCATGTAGTTCCCTGAAGAGCAACCTCAGCCCTTGGTCAAATTTTATGACTGATTTAGATTTGTTACTATAAGGGATCAGGGCTTCCCAGGTGACATGATTAGTAAAACACCTACCTGCCAATGCAGGAGACGTAAGAGATGTAGGTTCAATTCCCGGGTTGAGAAGATCCCCTAGAGGAGGTTATGGCAACCCACTCCAGTATTCTTGCCTGGAGAATTACAGGAATTTCTGATTCCTATAAAGGTGGCATGTGTCTGGGTGTACCTAGTGAACTGATCTCCAGGCAATGATCTGTACAAATTGATTTGAGTTCAACAGAAAGAAACATTCTAAAAGATGTTTTCTGACTAGGCACCTAGAAGCAGAGAAGGCACCAGAAGAGGGAAGGACTTCCAGAAGACAGATGCTTCCTCTGTCCAGACACACCATCTAGCTCGGTGCCCCATGGAGAGGCAGGGTGCAAGGCACCACTGGGGACAAGCAGAACTACTCGAAGCTTGGGTGACAACTGGCTGGAACATCCTCTGACTCTATATGGAACTCAGTGAGTTCTGGCTCTTTCCTTCTTGGGTCTTGCTCTAATCTGGCTTGCATTTCCATCATTCCACCGAAACTGCTCTTGTGACAGTCACAGGTGACTTCTGCGTTGAGAAATGTCAGCTTTCCTCTTACTTCAATAGTGACATCACTCATCTTTTACGTTCTTTTCCGAAAGTTTTCAATTTACAGATATTCAGCGCCTCTGAATGAATGTCAACCAGCTAAAGGAAAATGATTCCAACCAATAACTGAACTAATAAGACTGATTACAATGGTAATATCTCACATCGTTGAGCATTTACCGTGGGCTTCATATAGTCCAGGGCTTCCCTGGTGGCTCAGACGGTAAAGAATCTGCCTGCAGTGCAGGAGACCCGGGTTCAGTCTCTGGGTCGGTCAGGAAGATCCCCTGGAGAAAGAAATGGCAACCCACTCCAGAATTCTTGCCTGGAAAATTCCATGGGCAGAGGAGCTTGGGGGGGCTACAGACCATCAGGGTAGCAAAGAGTCGGACGTGACTGAAGCTACTCAGCACACACGCACGAACTCACATCAATAAAAATTAATAATCAATTATTAAAAAGAAGGTCAGGTTCTTGGAAAGGTCCCCACACTACTTTGCTTTCCCACGTTACTGGCCTAGCTCACCTATAGCATGAGGGGCAGAGCACCAGTCGTAGGAGCCAGGACAGGCATGCAGCCCAGCAGGCAGGAGGTCTGTGGGTGGCCATCAGCGTTTGAGATGCCCAAGGTTCCCGGAGCAGGGCAGAAGGAAACCTCAGCACTGGCTGCTGCGCTCGTTAAAGGCTGAGGGGGAAATTGGAGGGTTGCAGAGACTCAGACACGAGGTGGAGTTCAAGGGTAGAGATCTTATCCCTGAAGAAGGAGGTGGGAAAACAAAGCAAGACAGTAACACTAAAAAAGATTTTTCAGCAGATTATAAAAGTTGAAAGTAAGGAGCAGTGAACAGACACAAAATCATAAGCTCCTGGGTTGGGTGGGGATGAGGGGAGAACGGGGGGAGGGGTAAATAAGGAATTGGGGATTAACAGATATACACACTATATATAAACATATAAACAACAAGGATCTAGTGAACTATATTCAACATCTCGTAATAACCTATAATGGAAAAGAATCTGAAAATATATATGTGTGTGTGTGTGTGTGTGTGCGCATATATAATCACTGGATCACTTTGCTATACTCCTAAAACATTGTAAATTAACTATACTTCAACTTAAAGCTTTTTTAATTTAAAAAAAAGTCGCATGAAAAATGGTATTTTTTTTCCTTTTTAACTTTGATCTGACTTGAATATTTATGGTAAATACATTATGAAAATCAACTTATATGTTTTTCAAATAAAGACATGTATTTTTAATTAAAAAATAATAGAATCCTGAAAGGCAAAGGAAACCCCTTGTCCTGTGCCGTCATGTCCCCACACAACCTGGCTTATGCCCCAAACTGTTCAGTGGGTCCCAGTTATCTAATCTCAAGCCAAAGACCTGGCATTATAGTATGCTCAAGGTCATAGTCAGTGGATGTGGAATACATACACAGGTTCCCTCATACTGAATCATACTGAGAGCTGGACAACAATTTCCTGACCCTTTCCAGCCTAAGGTTGTGTGAGTACTGATGGCTAACAGCTCATGTAGTACTGAGTACTGTGTGAGTACTAAAGGTCAGGCTGAGGCTGAGTCTGCAGTTTGGGGGTTCTGCAGACAAAAATGGAAGAAATACAAAGGACAGAAAGTAGATCAGCTGAACACTTTTCTTTCTTACCATGAACACTCCTCAAATGTCTTAATTTCCATATAATTGTTTATTCAAGTCATAGTACTGATAGCTAAATATATGATTATACAGTCCTGAAGTCTGATAAAAACCAATGGGATAGTGTGATAATTTTTGAATAACCTTAGCAATGGAATCAATTTAGATCAGAAGCAGATTATCTCCAAAAATCCATTTTTCCCCTGTAAATATCCTTTATTGATTTCAGTCTGGTTAGAATGTTACTTAGACACTTTTGACTCATTTGAATTCTCCATGGAAAGTGAAAATGCTAGTCATACAGTCCTGTCTGACTGTTTGTGACCCCATGGACTGTAGCCCACTAGGCTCCTGTGTCAATGGAATTCTCCAGGTAAGAATACAGGAATGGGTGCCATTCCCTTCTCCAGGGGATCTTCCTGGAGATCAAACCCAGGTCTCCTGTATTGCAGACAGATTGTTCCCACAAGGGAAGCCCATACAAAGGACTAATTACTAAAACTAAATGACCTCAGTGATCAAAACCAAATACCCAAATGACAAGGGGATCATTCTCATGAGGACAGAGGTAACTTATGTTTTTATAAATACATTGATCTCCTGTTAACCAAAAATGCAGAATGGTGCAAACTATGAATTTGTTACAACACAATTTTCCAGGGCTCCTAAAATATATTTCTGTTTCCTTGTGACAACAGTGTACCCTGCTTCTAGTTAGTTAGTTTTATCATGCCATGAACCATAAAGTTTTTGCTTCAGTTCAGTTCAGACGCTCAGTCGTCTCTGACTCTTTGCAACCCCATGAATCGCAGCACGCCAGGCCTCCTGGTCCATCACCATCTCCCAGAGTTCACTCAGACTCTCTTTCATCAAGTCAGTGATGCCATCCAGCCATCTCATCCTCAGTCGTCCACTTCGCCTCCTGTCCTCAATCCCTCCCAGCATCAGAGTCTTTCCAATGAGTCAACTCTTCGCATCAGGTGGCCAAAGTACTGAAGTTTCAGCTTTAGCATCATTCTTTTCAAAGAAATCCCAGGGCTGATCTCCTTCAGAATGGACTGGTTGGACCTCCTTGCAGTCCAAGGGACTCTCAAGAGTCTTCTCCAACACCACACTTCAAAAGCATCAATTCTTTGATGCTCAGCCTTCTTCACAGTCCAACTCTCACATAGCCTTGACTAGATGGACCTTTGTTGGCAAAGTAATGTCTCTGCTTTTCAATATGCTATCTAGGTTGGTCATAACTTTCCTTCCAAGAAGTAAGCGTCTTTTAATTTCATGGCTGCAGTTACCATCTGCAGTGATTTTGGAGCCCCCAAAAATAAAGTCTGACACTGTTTCCCCATCTATTTCCCATGAAGTGATGGGACCAGATGCCATGATCTTCATCTTCTGAATGCTGAGCTTTAAGCCACCTTTTTCACTCTCCTCTTTCACTTTCATCAAGAGGCTTTTTAGTTCCTTTTCACTTCCTGCCATGAGGGTGGTGTCATCTGCATATCTGAGGTTATTGATATTTCTCCCAGCAATCTTGATTCCAGCTTGTGCTTCTCCCAGCCCAGCGTTTCTCATGGTGTACTCTGCATAGAAGTTAAATAAGCAGGGTGACAATATACAGCCTCGACGTACAGTTCTAACAGTTCTAACTGTTGCTTCCTGACCTGCATATAGTTATCAAAATTTTAATTTCATGAAGCCCCTGCACCATCAGAAACCTCATGTCACTCAAAAGATGGCATTCAGAGTAAACTGTCCTTGCTCATATTCCATTTTAACATTTCTCTCTTACCAAGAAAACCTCTATCATCAAGAATGACAGAAGAAAGTACTAGATCAAACAGGTGGACTAAAAATCTTGCCTGTCCTAAAGTTGAATTAGAAGTATAATTTAGTATAAACAAAAAGGCAATAAAAATTATGAGACAATTAGAAATAAAAACACTGGATAGTTGATTATATTAAGGAATTAATGCTAAATTCCTTGGCATAATAATGATATTCTGGTTGTATTTTTTAAAAGCCTTTATCTTTTTGAAAACTATACAAAAGTATTTTCCCATAAAATGACATGATATCTGTGATTTTCTTAAAAATGCTGCACAATTGGAGGAAGCAGGTGTTGGATCTGGACAATCAGTCTATAAGATGTTAATGGTACTAACCAGCCTAGCTTTGCCTGTGTTTGAAGTATTTAAATGACTAGAGAGTCTGACCTAACTTGCCTTGTAGTTCAGCAGTGTTTTTCTTGAGAAAACTCTCTTCCTATCTCTTTGCAAATTAAGATACTAAATTCTCTTGCTTTTAAGTGAGTTTTCATGTCATAGATTTACATCCTCCTCTTTTATTCATGGGGAATCAGATTGAATATGAGTAAAAAGGACTAAGTTAGACAGCAATTAGAAAGGAAGTCAATTATACATGTTGTTTGGGGCCTGGAGCAATAGTAAAACACTGGTTTATTTTTCACTTTCTAAGGAACTTATTACTTATTACTGGTCTTCAACACTGGAGAGAAAAAAAAACTCTGACCATCACAGAGCCTAAGAGAGCCCTAAAATGTCTTCTATCCATCTGGCAAAACCTTAACTCTACAAACTCTAGTGGTCAAAACACTGAGGAACATTACCATGCTTTTCACTGCTCTTCTAGAACTTACCTCCCAGTTCCCCTGGAGTACCAACAGTTCATTAAGGAAAATAAATGCCGGAGGCAAGTTTCAGAGGACTAACCCCAGTCACTCTGAATGGAAATAATAATAATGATTAAAATTGTTTCTGGGAAACCTCCCTGGTGGAGCAGCGGATAGGAATCCACCTGCCAGTGCAGGGGACACAGGTTCGACCCCTGATCCCACTTGCCGTGGAACAACTAAGCCTGGGCAACCACAATCACTGAGGTCACACCCTGGTACACCTAGCTGACTGGGTGTGACACCCAGCTGCTGACTGTCCCCAGAAAGAGCTCGCATTCCTGTTTCCGCTTTAAATTCTTGACCGCAAACCCTCAGCGGGTGCTCAACTCTTCAGGGAAACGCTGCTACACTCCTATACGTAGTTCACACACCCACTTTCCAAAAAGAGGACTTGACTCTCTTTTCTTGCTCCTCTAATGTCCAGTAATCCCTTCCCATCGCTTCTCTCATAACAAGTGACTTCTTTGGGAAAATGAAAGTCATCAGAAAGGAAATCCCCCAAACAAACACGGCAGCCCACTCACATCTCTGCCATTGATATCTGCCCTCTCTGTTACCCACAGAGACTGCTCTTGTGCATGAACAGACCCTCCTTCACCCATCTCCACTTCTGGAGGAGTTTGTTCTTAATCACCACATCCCTGTGCATCTCAAAGACTGTCTGCCAAAGCAGCCCATCAGCAGAAAACGTGCTTTGTTATCCATCATCTATAACAAGTAAAATAGCATCACTGCTCTTTCCCACACATCCCTCTTCAGCTGTTGCCCCATCTCTCTGCTCGCCTTCACAGCAAAATGCATCAAGGAGTTGCCTCTGCTCGCCTTCTCTTCTCCACCCACTACAACGAAGCTTCTACTCTCATCAGGGAAACTGCTGAGGCTCCAGTAACCTCTGTGTTCCTGAAGTTAGTGTGTGATTCTCTTCAACAACGCACTCATGCTCTCAATACTTCGGCACAGCTGGCCGAGTCCTCCTTCTTGAAACACTCTTCTCCTAACTTCCACGATTCCACACCCTCGTGTACCTAGGCAGGGATTCAAGGAGCAGAAAAGAAAACCAGTGTGGCTGGAGTGTAGTGAATGACGGCAGCAGAGGATGACCTGAAGTTGGAATGCCGAGGGGACGCTGCATCTTGTAAGATCTTTCAGAGAGGAAGGAATTTGGAAGATTTTTAGGGGATTTTATGGAGAAGGCAATGGCACCCCACTCCAGTACTCTTGCCTGGAAAACCCCATGGATGGAGGAGCCTGGTGGGCTGCTGTCCATGGGGTCGCGAAGAGTCGGACATGACTGAGCAACGTCACTTTTACTTTTCACTTTCATGCATTGGAGAAGGAAATGGCAACCTACATGTTCTTGCTTGGAGAATCCCAGGGACGGGGGAGCCTGGTGGGCTGCCATCTACGGAGTCGCACAGAGTCGAACATGACTGAAGCGACTTACCAGCAGCAGCAGTAGGGGATTTTAATCAACATGCTTATAACTTAAGTTTGTACAGGTCACACTGGCTGTCAGTGGAAAGTGCACTGCATAGGCGTGAGAGTAGGATTTTGGATGACAATGAGAAATCTCATAAATTGCAAAGAAGTGTTTGTTGTCTCACATTAAATCAGGAAGAAGGAAGGAAGACATCATTAAACAGACACGTCTGGAGGACAGAAATAAAACCAAGGAACGAAACTCTGAGGGACAGATAAGGAGCACTTAGGAATTAGCAAGGAGACAATTTCACCCATGAGATTGGGCCCAGTTCCCTACAAACCCAAGAAATGATCAAATAAGGACCCCTGTCTGAACGTGCCCGTGGAGCACATGCATGGCTCCTCCAAACGGTAAACATGCAGCCTTCTTCTGTGCCTCCATCCCTATCAAGCGATGTTCTGCACCAGGGAGAATTGGCTCATTATCCTCACTGTGTCTGTCCTGCCGTGTTACTCTTCAGGTCCTGACAGAACACTAGATGCATGATACACAATGCTTGACACCAGGTACCTAGCACCCTGGCTCATTAGAGGAAACAGAGGTGACTTCATTCAGTAGTAACTCACTTTGTACAACTCTGACTCTCTCCACGATTTCATTAGTCTTTGGATCTCTTTACGGTTGTCATTAGAGGCTCAGAGTTTTACGTCCTGGTCAATTTCCAAATGACAGCTCTTAGTGTCAAAGTGATCAAGGAGAGCTGCTTTCCCCTCTCCGCAGTGACAGCAGCAGACAATCACAGGAAACTGATCATGTTGGGTAAACTCACCTGATCCTAAAAATGATATTGGCTTCATGCTCCAGGGCAGGGCTAAAACAACTGAAAAATAATTGCTAGTAGACCCCAGAGGGAAATTCTTTTCCTTCCCCAAATTTGACAATCAATCTAACCTGGTGCACGTGACTCAAAATCACTGCTTTAGAGAATGTGATTCCATTTATACATCAAAAGACCATGGCAATTTGGTTTGAACTGGGAGGGTCATTCTATCTGGGTTTTTATTTTTCCTAATGAAAGGTTCCAAGAGCAGCAGTGCTTACCATACAAAAAGACAACCATATCTAGAACAAACATGTCCTGCTGGTTAGATTATCAACAGAATATCTGACCAGGTATCAATCCTGGTTTCCCAGGTGACACAGTAGTAAAGAATCTGCCTACCAATGCTTGAGATGCAAGAGACAAGGGTTCGATCCCTGGGTTGGGAGGATCCCCTGGAGGAGGAAATGACAACCCACTTCTACAGTATTCTTGCCTGGGAAATCTCATGGACAGAAGAGCCTGGGGGCCTACAGTCCATGGAGTCTCAAAGAGTCAGGCACGACTGTACACACAGCACACACAGCTATCTTTTGATTATTCTCTCAATTTTGAAAACATTTAAAAAATGTGGCACCTTGTAATCTTTTCAAGCTAGTCTCAGAGTTAAACATGCTATCTTTAGAAAGCATACCACATTTTGTACTAAGGTAGTCCTGAAAATTTCTGTGAGTATGCAAGCGTGCTAAGTCCCTTCAATCATGTCCAACTCTTTGTGACCCCATGGACTATCCCACCAGGATCCTCTGTCCATGGGGTTCTCCAGGCAAAAATACTAGAGTGGGTTGCCATACCCTTCTCCAGGGGATCTTCCTGACCCAGGGATCAAACCCATGGTTCTTATAGCTCCTGCATTGGCAGGTGGGTTCTTTATCAGAATGGGTTTGTTCATATCTCTAGAAGTGAAGGGTCCAGCCTGACCAATATAATTCAGAGACACACTTTCTGTCACCAGAAAAAAATAGTTTGCATTCCTTTACATTTAATTTTCAAATGCAACCTGGGCTTTTAATCTTTGTATCCTTTGAATTTTCAGGGAAGTACTGGAGAAGGCACTTTGGGTAGCTGCTCTCTGAATTAGTAAAAAAGCCTGCGGGTTAGGTTGTGGCTGTACGCAGTGCTGTCCTTTGAAGATCTTGAACTAATTAGGGCATGTCTGCTCACCACTTACAGTACCTGACCTTCCATAGCAAAATGACCTGCTGCTCATTTGCATGTTATTTTGAATATGCTCGATTGATAGTTTTTCTCTCAGTAGGCTCTGCTCTCTCCCCAAGCCCTTCAAAGACCAGAGGTCTTCAGTCATCATGCTTTCTTCTCAGGAGCCACAGCCATACCAATTCTCCTTTATGCATCTTACCCAGGTATTTCCAACTAGGGAAACGACTCTGATTAGCATGCCAGACACCAAGCCACTTAGAAAAGAAAGCCAGGTTCAGCGTCCTGGCAAACAAACCTGGATCAAATGTCAGAACTGTGTTTTCTAGACTCTGTTAAATAGTTGGTAGGAGACTCAGAAACCAATAAACATACAAGAAACTGTAAAGCTTTTGATAAGAAGATTAATTGATAAAGGACAGAGAGACACCAGAAGACAAATGTGAGGCTTGTCTGATGTCATTCAAGGACGAGAACTGGCTTGTGTCAGCAGCGTCCCCCATTCATTAAATGCGATCTATTTATCTACATCTACATCTATCTATCTATCTAGTTATTTATAAGATGAATATCTGTTTTTCTTCAAATACATTTTCCTGAATGTATTTGTTGTTTTGTTGTTATTGTTCAGTCACTCAGTCTGTCCAACACTTTGCAACCCCATAGAGCACTCCAGGCTCTCCTGTCCTTCACCATCTCCCAGAGTTTGCTCAGATTCATATCCATTGAGTCAGTGATACTGTCTAACCAACTCATTCTCTGCCATCCCCTTCTCCTTTTGCCTTCAATCTTTCCCAGCATCAGGGTCTTTTCCATTTAGTCGGCTCTTTGCACCCCATCAGGTGGCCGAAGTATTGGAGCTCAGCTTCAATGTATAACTAAGGCCATAAAACTTAGACAGTAAGAACTATGATTGGAAATTGTATGATGTCCATGGTTTCTTGATTCGTATTAGAGGGCTTTGTGGTTAGGTATTTTGGACACATCTGGGATTAAATCTACTTAGGCAGAGGGTAATCTAAAATCTTGGGATCAGTGAAGTTATGTTAACCTGGCTCAGGAAGAATTCCAACTCCACTATTGATTTATTACTGGGTTAATTTTGGACAGGCTTCCTAATCCCACTGCATCTCTGTTTCATTAATTTTCACTGGGCCAATTATAACACTCATAGGTTATTGAGAAGATTTAATGAATAATACATGTAAAGCAACTAATACAGTTTCTGGTACATTTTAGGTGATCAATAATATTAGATTTTCTCCCTTTTACCTCCCACTAGATCTCCAGATACACATCAATCCAGGTTTATAAAGTTCTTAAAGTCCATCCTTACATCTTAATATGATCTGTAGTAAACTTGCACATAATTATGGAGTGTTTCTCTTTACTCTAGAGGCCAGTTTACACTTTCTTCTTGCTCACTGGAGGACCAAGGCCAAAATGTCCATACCATTGTGACAGCAGCCGTGAGCACTTGAGCCACTGAGCACTTCAAAAGTAGCTTGGGGACTTCCCTGGTGGTCCAGTGGCTAAGACTCTGTGCTCCCAATGCAGGGGGCCTGGGTTTGATCCCTGGTCTTGGGACTAGATCCCACATGCCCCAGCTTAGGGTTCTCATGCCGCAATTAAAGATCCTGAATGCTACAATGAAGACAGAAGAGCCTGCATGCCACAACTAAAACCCAGTGCAGCTAAGTAAATATTTTTTAAAAAAGAAAAATAGTTTGTATAATTTGAGGGATGCTATAAGTATAAATATAAAATCATATTTCAGACATTTGATGCCCCTCAACATGTAAAATACCTTTAATAATTTCTGTATTTATTATATTTTAAAATGATAATATTTTGTATACTGAGTTAAAATAGATTATTAAAATAGACCTGGGTGTTTTTCCCCCTTTTTAATGTGGCCGCAGGAAAATTTTAAATTATATATGTGTTCCACTTTATATTTCTATTGGACAGTGTTCATCTAGAGGATAAAGACCCAGAGATAACTCAAAGGATCACAAAAGGTGAGTTGTTTACCAAGCCCACCAACATCCTCAGGGACAAATTCAAAGAATGCAGGGCCCATATCTTTATTTGCTTCAAACATCTGTGGCACCCACATATCCCCAAAAGTGCTTTGTGAGACTTCTCTGGTAGTCCAGTGGTTAAGACTCCTAGCTTCCCATGCAAGGGGTGTGGGTTCGATCCCTGGTCAGGGAACTAAGATCCTACATGCTGTGTATCATGGCCAAAATGTTTTTTTAATTAAAAAAATAAAAAACAAGAGTGGTTTGCCTCTGGTGCAGCTGACCCCTCCCTTTCTATCCCTATTTCTGATGAGACAAGTAAACAACCACTCCAAAAGAAGCCCTAAGCAGTGCTGTCTCTCAGTCTAGATGAGCCACATCGACAGTACTCAACGACCACAGACTCATGTGTTCACTAGACTAATGACTAGTCTATTGCACAGATGAGCTGCAAAGTATAATTCTTATTCTATATTATATTATGTGGCTTCCCTGGTGGCTCAGCAGTAAAGAACATGCCTGTCAATGCAGGAGAGAAGAGTTTGATCCCTGGTTGGGAAAAGTCCCCTGGAGAAGGAAACAGTACCCCCTCCAGTGTTCTTTCCTGGAGAATTCCAGGAGCCTAGTGGGTTACAGTCCATGCGGTCACAAGGAGTCAGACACATCTTAGCAACTAAACAACAGCAATAATATTATATTGTATATTATTCTATGTATTATATGTACCATATTTCCTTGAGTATAATAATTGGAGTGAATTAATTGCAGTGAATCTTTAAGAGCCTCTTCAAGAGGACTACTGTCAAGTTTGTCCCTTAATCCTAATCAAACTCTACATTTTCATAGGTTAGAATCACCTTTATTTAAAAATGGCCTCTATTCAACAGTTTGGAGTTGGCCTGTCAATTAGAAGTGTTTGTCTCTTAGTAGGTTTACAAAGCAGACAGATACACAGTCTAAGAGGAAGCAACTTAATATCGCATCTGCTACTAGATACCAGATGATGCATTTCAACCCTTGAAGAATTCAGAGGCCTACAACTTGATTAATTGCAAATTGGGTATGGAAAAAAAATAACATGGAAAAGACTAACCACATGAGGAAGGAGTCATGAATCAAAGGATCTTTTTAAGGATTTAGCTGCTCTTCCTGCCTTTCATTAAATGACAAAAGACTTATAAAAATCATAAAGCACCGAGTAGTGTGCTTCTCAGGTTTCTAAGGCCCCACTGGCAGAGTAGTTTTGAGTCTGAAATGGTTGTACTCTATACAATCCCAGAAGTTTATTTTGCAGTGAAGATTATATATAAATTTCAAGGTGACACCTTCAAAATGTTGAGAAAATAAAGGTTAACTCTTTCCATATACACTTCTGGTAACAAATCTTGCAAAGGCAGGAATTATTTACTACCTTGGGATAAATGCACTTTGAGATTTTTCCCCCACAGAGATTAAGTTCAAGAACAGGAAGAATGAGGAAGCTATTGTGAACTACTGTTGTATTCTGCTCTGAGGACTAACTTTATGGCTCCCTAATTTTTAAATTTGACAAAATATCTTAAATTGATTTACCCACTTCATGAGATGTATTTACTTTAGAAAGGCAATCTATATTTTTTTTAAGAGCAGATGTCATTTAGTTGAGTCGTTGGACCACACAGGAAGCACAACGGTGTGGATTAGGGGGACTGTGGTCTTCTCCATCTCTGAACCCTCCCCAAATAACCATGGACTAAGCACTTAACCCCTCTGGGTCTCTGTTTCCCATTAGTAAATTGAATGTAATGACTCCAGCTCTTCTCTACCACACAAAAACATTTAGATGGCTACAGAAATAAGAGTTTGACTCATTCCTTGGTCTTAGCCACACAAGAAACATAGACTACCCACCCCATCCCCTAACACCCCTCTTCCTCCTGCCAACCCATCTAACTCAAGGAGAGAGGCAGTGATTGTACAGCAAGACTCAAGTGGAAAAAGCAGTGAACTGAAATCAGTGAATTCTTAATAGTTTCAAGAAAATTCAAAATCCCTAGCTAACTTGATGTCATTCCGTAAGTCACTAAATGCCTAGTGCCTCTTCTGTCTCCAGCATTGGACTGGTCTCTGGAGGCAGTGCAAGAGATCCTCCAGACATGGTGGCCACACATTGTTCATTATCTTGTCATGCAGAAGACACTCGTTCATGAAGCCGGCAGAACAGGTGTGGGCAACTGTTGGAAAATGAAGTAGTGCATTGTCTGTTCCTGTTCTACTGTGATGCCAAGGAAGAAGAGAGCAATCGCCTTGCCTAACCTCACAGCTGGTTGACAGGGGTGGAGGAAGCTCTGCCCAGGCCGGGTCTTGAGATTTATCGTGTGCCGATAGAGAAGTTCGATACTGTGGTGCATCCAGACCCTGACTATGAATAATATATTGTTTCAAAACATAAAACATACCATTAAATTCACGGATATTTTAATGTAAAATAGATTTCAACAAAATGTTCATAGCTTGCAGCTTCAGTTTATCCTGCTCAAGGGGGCATGTTAACTTTCCTTTGCCCTTGGGGGGTTCTTTGGTGTACATTTCTGAGAACTTCCTGAATTTTTCTGATACCACAAGTGATACTTGTCACTCAACTGTCTCACAGAGGGTCCTCATGGAGGCACTGGGAGAACAAGCTGCCCTTCACTTTTCTGAGAAACAAATGCAAGCAAGTCAAATTAAAGAATATTACTAGCCTCCGTGAGGTCCTCAGATGCACCAGAGTGAGTTATGTGGAGACCACACACACCCATGATGCACTCGGTGTGCAATGAACATACCCAACACATCTTTCTTTATTTTCAATCTACTTGTCAATAGAATTGAGTTCAAAAAGTCCTGGAGTTCTGGCAGGCAAATGGGTCACACTAGAGATTCTCTGTGGAAGTAAAGAGATGAAAGATAAAAGGATTTGCCTCTGAACTTGTTATTTACCAACTTTAAAAGGCTTTTAATAAGAGGAAATAACACATAAGACAGGACTTCTGCTTATATATGAAACAACAGAAATTGAATTTATCCTCCCACCTTAAACAGTAACAATAACAACAAAAAGCAGGACAAAACTTATAACTGGTTTTCAGACATGAGACAATAGGCAGTGTGGGACTATGATCCCTAAGAGAATGGTGACTGTTGATGAAGGCAGTGTTCAAGCTGCAGGACACAGAGGCACAGAGACCAGCAGTCCTACTAAGCTGGAAAGACAGAGATCAGAGTTTAGAGAAGCCAAGACAGCTATAACTTGAGATACAGAGAACCAGGGGTAAGGGAACTGCAGAGTGAGAGAGCTCCAGGTTTCTGTAGAGGCGGTCTCCTTGACCCTTAGGTCTTCATATGCAAGAGAAGAAATGATCAGAGTTGAGAAAGTGAATCACCAAAAATGAATACATAGAACAATTTTTAAAGTTCACACAGGGCTGGAAATAGTCTGTGTCTCCCACTCCAGACAACTTGGAAAGATATTGTAAAATGGGGCATGAGAGAGAATCCATGAAAGGGCATTATTATCTTGAAAGTGAAAGTGACAGTCACTCAGTTATGTTTGACTCTTTGCGACCCTATGGACTGTAGTCCACCAGGCTCCTCTGTCCATGGAATTCTCCAGACAAGAATACTGGAGTGGGTTGTCATGCCCTCCTCCAGGGGGTCTTCCTGACCCAGGGATTGAACCCAGGTCTGCCACACTGTAAGCAGGTTCTTTACCATTTGAGCTGTAAGACCTAGACTGCAAGCTGCTCTGGACCTGCCATAACAAAGCTTATAAGCAAATCAAGAAGACAGCTGATTTCAAGTTGCTTAGCTGTGAGCCAGAACAAAATCAACAATATTATAAAATACAACAAAATACAAATGTCAACATAAACTCATCAGATAGAGTCTCCAATGAAAAATTATAAGGAAGAAAATAGGCTCTATAACAAAAGAAAAATGGAAACAAGCCAAGAAATAGCAGAGGTGATGGGATAAGCAGAAAAGTATCTTGAAACCAATAAACTATAATAATAAAATGAAAAAGTATAGCTAATAAGTAAACAATAAAGATAAAAGTAATCATAAACATTTGAAAAGTAGGCAGGGAAATACGATAAAAGGAACAAAGAACAATGAGATAAATAGAAAACAACTAGCAAGATGAAAGTTTTAGACTCAGTCAAATAATTACACTAAATATAAAAGGTCTAAACAAATACAGATTCTGAGATTAATTTTAAAAAGAAAGATCCAATCATATGCCATCTATAAGAAATCTTAATTTTTTTCCATTTCCTCTTCTTTATTTTTTAAATTTTCACAATGTTGTGTTGGTTCCTGCCATACAACAATGTGAGTCAGTTGTAATTATATACATATCCCCTCCCTCCTGAGCCTCCCCCATCCCACTCCTCTAGGACATCACTGAGCACCAGACTGGGCTCCTTGTGTTACACAGCAACTTCTCACCAGCTATCCATTTTACACATGATAGCATATATATGCTAATGTTACTTAGATAAGTTAAAAATAAAAAGGATGAAAAATTATATACATTAAAAATATTAATCAAGTATTTGATCATAAATATTACCCAAAAAAGCTGTAGTGACTAAGACAAATTAGACTT
>SJYC01095111.1:0-19480 GCA_006408675.1 Madoqua kirkii
TGTATTCTTGCCACCTCTTCTTAATATCTTCTGCTTCTGTTAGGTCCATACCATTTCTGTCCTGTATCGATCCCATCTTTGCATGAAATGTTCCCTTGGTATCTCTAATTTTCTTGAAGAGATCTCTAGTCTTTCCTGTTCTGTTATTTTCCTCTGTTTCTTTGCATTGATCACTGAGGAAGGCTTTCTTATCTCTCCTTGCTATTCTTTGGAACTCTGCATTCAAACAGGAGTATCTTTCCTTTTCTCCTTTGCTTTTCACTTCTCTTCTTTTCACAGCTATTTTTAAGGCCAAAGGCTAATAGATTTTTGCCAAGAAAATGCACTGGTCATAGCAAACACCCTCTTCCAGCAACACAAGAGAAGACTCTGCACATGGACATCACCAATGGTCAACACTAAAATCAGATTGATTATATTCTTTGCAGCCAAAGATGGAGAAGCTCTATACAGTCAGCAAAAACAAAACCGGGAGCTGACTGTGGCTCAGATCATGAACTCTTTATTGCCAAATTCAGACTTAAATTGAAGAAAGTAGGGAAAACCACTAGACCGTTCAGGTATGACCTAAATCAAATCCCTTATGATTATACAGTGGAAGTGAGAAATAGATTTAAGGGCCTAGATCTGATAGATAGAGTGCCTGATGACCTATGGATGGACGTTCATGACATTGTACAGGAAACAGGGATCAAGACCATCCCCAAGAAAAAGAAATGTGAAAAAACAAAATGGCTGTCTAAGGAGAACTTACAAATAGATACTACTATGGATAAAATAGATAACCAACAAGGATCTACTAGATAGCAGAGGGAATTCTACTCAATATTCTGTAATAATCTATATGGAGAAAAGTCTGAAAAAGATGAATATGTGTATATGTTTAACTGAATCACTTTATTGTACACTTGACACTAACACAACATTGTAAATCAACTATACTCCAATAAAACTAAAAATAAGTAAATATGTGTGTATGATATATACATACACACACACATATATAAGGAAAGGACAAACCCAGCCAAAAGAAAAGATGACATGTGGTTACAAGGAGATAGACTATGTGGGAAAAGATTTGGCAATTTATCAAAAAGTTAAACATAATTCTTAAATGATCCAGCAACCCCACTCCTATAAGTATGTCCAGAATGTATTTCTTTATATAAAGAAGTGCCCGTGAATATCCATAGCAGCACTATTCATAACAGCCCCAAAGTAAAAACAACCCAAACGTTCATCGAATGCTGAGCAGATATAAAATGTGATATGTTTATCCAATGGAATATTTTTTCATCCATAAAAAAGAATGAAGGGACTTCCTTGGTGGTACAGTGGATAGGAATCCACCTGCTGATGCAGGATTGGATCCCTGGTCCAGAAAGATTCCACATGCCATGGGCAACTAAAGCCCATGCGCCACGTCTACAGCAGCCTGTGCACCCTGGAGGCCACGCTCTGCAACAAGGGGAGCCGCTGCAGTGAGACGCCCGTGCACCGCAGCTAGAGGGTAGCCCCCGCCCCCTGCAGCTAGAGAAAAGCCCTCTCAGCAATGAAGACCCAGCGCAACCAAAAATAAGTAAATATTTTTTTTAAAAAAAGAATGAAGTACTGATAAATCCCACAAAAAAGATGAATATTGAAAACACTGTGCTGGGTGAAAGAAGCCAGATACAAAAGGCCAGGGAATGTATGATTCTATTTACATGAAATATCCAGAGTAGGGCAAATCATCGGTAAAGACAGAAAGCAGATTAGTGGTTCCCAGGGGCTAAAGCATGACTGCCGTTGGGTGTAAGGTTTCTTTGGAGGTCATGAAAGTGTTTTAAACTTCATGGTGTGGGTTGCATAATCTCAGGAATACACTGAAAGCCACTAAATTGTACACTTTTAAACGGTGGCTTCTATGATACATAAAGGTGAAGTCGCTCAGTCGTGTCCGACTCTTTGCGACCCCGTGGACTGTAACCTACTAGGCTTCTCTGTCCATGGGATTCTCCAGGCAAGAATACTGGAGTGGATTGCCATTTCCTTCTCCACTATGATACATAAATGACATCTCAATTGAACGAGAGCAAGAGACAGAGGAGAGAGAGAGTAGTCAAATAAGGAGTGAAGACGCTGGTGAGGATTCTGATTCTTCCTCCCCTCTCGGCCCAAGAACTTTGCTAAAAAGCCCTTCTGCCAGCTCCTGCTGCTTCAGCTGCTCACAGTGGGGACAGAAGTCACTTTGAGGGGGAACCTCCCCATTCCCAATGCAGAGACTGTGGTGAGAGAGGGGGCAATGTCTGGCAAGGCTCCAAAGCAGGTGATATTTATCTCGGGCTCTCAGCTGTCCTTTTCCTGAGCCGGCCTCAACTGAGTGTCAGCAGACTCTGGACCTGGTCTCACTCAGCCCAGCCACCAACTTGCTTTTGACTTGAGACAAGTCTTAGTGCCTATTTGAATCAGCTCATCCTTCCAATTTTTTGCTTTAAGTAAATGAATAGGAAAGTAGGCGGATTATCTTTATCCATGGTTTTTCTCCTTTCATACAATGGCAGCTGCAAATGTGACCTTGGCTAAGACTAAAACTCAAGCAGTCACTGGATGTGAATGAAAGTTCATTGGCACTCAGCATGCCAATTCTAAGATGAGACAGCCACAGACCTAGAAATCTCCTGCCAAGGAAATGCATCTTCATCAGGGTACTCCTGGAAGAAACTCACACCCTCCCAGAAGGGCCGGTTGGGTGCTTCAATTCATTAAGTCATAGATCTTCTGAGCTGCCGTGGCCTTCCAGATCATTTAGTTTAGGCCCCTCATTTTACAAATGAGAAAGCTGAGCCTTGGGCACTTCAAGTCCTCACCCTCAAGCCACAAGCTAATAGAGGCACAACCCCATTCTCTCCTGCCCCCTGCCTGGGGCTCTTCTTACCCAACACACTGCTTATCTAGAGTCATCTCTTATTTGTAGAAATCCTGAGCCCAAGATGGCCAAAATACATCTGTCCTAACACCTGCATCAAACCCAACCCTCTCTCAACCACAGTAGCCCGGACATGAAATTTCATGCATTTAGGGCTTGTTTGCAAGTTCAAACAAAGTAGGACTTTGATTATATGAAAGTCAAGAAAAAGGCTCATCACTTAAGAGAAAATAAAGTGAAAGTGAAGTCGCTCAGTTGTGTCCAACTCTAAGCGACCCCATGGACTACAGCCTACCAGGCTCCTCCATCCATGGGATTTTCCAGGCAAGAGTACTGGAGTAGGGTGCCATTGCCTTCTCTGAAAATAGCCTCTGGGTACATTAAAAAATTTTTTTTCACTGTCATATCGTAAATGCTGCCCCTAAAATCTTAATTTCGAGACTCTTAATCCTTGAAAGTATTCCTCTCATCGTAGCATCTGTTTCATGGGTTAAGCCTGTTCTAAAAAAAAAAAAAAATACTGTGAGTGGGACTTCCCTAGGGGTCCAGTGCTAAGGCTCTGTGCTCCCAATGCAGGAGGCCCCAGGTTCAATCTCTGGTCAGGAAACTAGATCCTACAATGCCACAAAAAATATCCTGCATGTTGCAACTAAGATTGAAGATCCCACATGCCACAAGTAAGACCCAGTGCAGCTGAATAAATAAATAAATTTTAAAAAATGATTAGAAATCTTAACTGAATGTGAAAAAAACCCACCTCAAACTTGCTTATAAAAAAAAGAAAACTTATTAGTGCACAGAGGTAGCCTTTAGGCAAGGTTTGATCCAGGCTTCCAAAATGTCACCAAAGATTCCACATCCCTTTCTCTAGTTCCTGACTCTGCCTTCTTCCATCTTGGCTCCATCCTCATGGAAACTCATCCCATTCCAGAACTTATTCACTCTATGTTCAAGACAAGTCTGCTTAGTGGGGCTTCCCCTATGGATCACCGGGTAAAGAAGTCACCTGCAATGCAGGAGACACAGGCTTGATCCCTGGGTTGGGAAGATCCCCTGGAGGGTATTCACACTACATTCAAGACCAGTATGGAAGAGTAGACATTCATTTCCCCGAGTGCTCCAGCAAACTCATTCTCGCTGCCTCCAAATGGCCCGAAAGATGATTTTTCTGCTTCTATAGAAATATTGCCTTATTTTCTCTCTCTGTGATTGTTGTTGTTGTTTAGTAGCTAAGTCATGTCCAACTCTTTTGCAACCCCATGGACTGTAGCCTGCCAGGCTCTTCTGTCCATAGGATTCTCCAGGCAGAAATACTGAAGCAGGTTTCATTTTCCTTCTCCAGGGGATCTTCCCTCTCATGCAATGAGAGGGCTTGAACCTGCGTCTCCTGCCTTGGTAGACAAGTTCTTTACCATCTGAGCCATCAGGGAAGCCCTATCTCTGTAATACTGCAGACTAATTAATAAAGGACCATTAAACAGGGAAAAGAATTCTGCTACCATTTGGCCTATATTTGTTAATAACGATAACTCTTCAAACTAAAGCTTCTCAAGAGTGACTTCCTCACTCACCTTGGACACCAAAAAACTAGTTAAAGAAAAAAGGAGAAGCTCACAAGAATCCTCTATAAGGTCCACACAATATTTTCTTTAGACTCAGAGATGATTCTCCGGAGGTTTGCGTCGCTAATTATAATACGCAGTTTGAGACCTTGGGACTGATATAGTATGAAAGCGAACTAAAGCCTCCTGCTATCTGGATGATTCATCAAAGCCAGAGAGTGTGCTGTCACCCCCGACAAGAGGAAACGGCTGGAAAACACATTATTTTTATAGAGTCATTTGGCTCAGCAAATACATTGATGTTAGTCAGGGTCAGCCCCAGGGAAAATGAAGTGGGATCTTCACTATTAGAAACACTTTTTACCCCAATCTCCTTTTGAGCAGATTTTCTCACCTTTCAATAGTCTTGACCATTCCATACCCAAACTGGTGACCCCATGTTGCCTCCTGGATGCCCAGAATTCTCCTCCTTGGAGCCCATGTATCCCATCTTCTGGAAACATTTCATCATCATAGTCAATAGACATTGGTAGAATACCCATCATGTGAACATACTTATGTGGTGAGCTGGACATCTGTTACTTTTTTGGCTACCCTGCATCAATTTCTTTGGGGACTAGGTCTTGGACTGGTTGAGTAGCTAGACTTGCCATCCACTAATTGGCTCATTCTCCACTGACCTGATTCCTCAGAGTCTCAATCAGGCCAGAACCTGGTACCTTATGTTCTGACAGAACCAGAACCTATCTTTTTATGACCAAGGAAGCAGAGCCATAGTGA
This sequence comes from Madoqua kirkii, assembly GCA_006408675.1. Taxonomy (NCBI): domain Eukaryota; kingdom Metazoa; phylum Chordata; class Mammalia; order Artiodactyla; family Bovidae; genus Madoqua; species Madoqua kirkii. Next base: position 5,251 of record SJYC01095111.1, read on the forward strand.
CTCCCAGGTGGTACCTTTATCCATTGTGCAGACCTGCCTATCAGATCCAAGGCACAATGACCCCACCTGCCAGAATGACCCAGCAGTGATTCAGGGCTTGATGGATAACAAGTTATATGGCTTGTTATCTCTCAAATCGGGAGATTGAAGACTATCTGGACAATAAAAGCAAAACCAAAGCCAGGGAGTCATCATACTAAAGGGAAGAAGCGAAGGACAGAATCCAGAGAATCCATGTAAAAGTGTCACAACAGAAGCTGGGGTGCTGCATGGACCCATAGCACCTGCTGCTTCTCACCCACCCCCTGCCAAAATAGCCTCTCCCTTCCTCTGGGTCACTAACCTGGCTTCTGAGCACAGCTGACACCAAAGTTGGTAAATGAGATGTGTATAAATACACTTCCCTGGTGGTCCAGCGGTTAAGAATCTGCCTGCTAAGGCAGGAGACACGGGTTCAGTCCCTGGACCAGGAAGATGCCACATGCCGCAGGGCATCTGCTGGGCCTGCGTGCCTAGAACGTGTGCTCTGGTAACAAGAAGCCACCACAGTGAGAAGCCCACACACCACGAGAGTAGCTCCTGCTCGCCGCAACTAGAGGAAGCAACAAAGACCCGCTGCAGCCAAAAAATAAATTTAAAATGTTTTATTTTAGAAACAAAAAACAATGTGCATAAATGAATTAAAATAGTTACAACAGAGACAAGACTTGATAAATAAATGATACAGGTCATGAATGTTGGGAATTCAGATAGGAAGAGTTCACCTCTTCCCAGGTAGCCCAGAAAGTCCTGCAGGAAAACTGGTAAGAATTGCAGTGGACAGGGAGATAGAGTTGAATGTCAGTGGTAGTGAGGGTACATTTAAAGCAATAGAACAAACCTTCACAAAGTCACACGGTCAAGACAGCAAAGGGCCTATTGAAAATACTTTTCTCTAGCCCCCTTTTCAATCAAACTAGGCCTCCTATCTCCCATTCCTTGGGGCCCTAATCTCTTTCTTCTGATCTGATAAGCTAATCCTTGCTAAGGACAAATGGATTGATGAGTTGCATATTTGCATTTTAATAAGGACCTTCTGGACACAGGGCCTTAAACCAGAGAAATGGCTACAAAGACTGGCCATTTCTGGTGCTGTGATGAATTGGTAGGGAAGAAAATATAGGGCAGGTAAGTAATTTTCCTTCAAATCACTCTTTTACATGTACAGTGGGTGCTCACATCAGCATTTAGAGTTTAATAAAACCCACTTTGACTGGTCACATTTCTCATGGTAATAGCAGTGTTCATGTACCAGGTACCTGAAAGATAGCTATGTAAGTAAAGTTCACTCACAAACCCCTGGTATTTTCCTAAACATTTCATAGGATGAATGAAAACTTCCTAACAGCCAGAATTGTGCTTTGTGCCATTGACTTGTCATCCTTGTGACAAGATGGGAAAGTCCCTTGATTAGTTGGGAATGCTATAAATATAACATGTTGCTTTGAAAGTTCTTCATTCTAAATCCTCTTAAGTTTAGGAAATCTTGTGGAGTAGTGACTAAGTAATAAATATAAATCACAAAGGAAATCTTTTTAATAATTAAATGTATAAATGGCTAAAAGCTTTTTACTTTAACTTTCTTTTTCTTTCTGTTTTTTTTTTCTTGAAGTAATAGTAGTAACATCTCTCTGAAAAGACTGTTTTATCCAGAAGATAAAATAAAAGATAACTATGGTTGTAATTTTCTTACTAGCTCACGTTTGTTTCTTTTAAAGCACAGGTCCTTGCCATCAAACCAGAATTAAACATTAAGATATCACTGATACTAAACTAAATACATTGATGACCCAGAAAACACACAGGACTCTCAGAGTTCATGACAGAAGAATGCATGAATTGATTTTTAAGACAAGAGAAAACAGTTGGTTTGGACTCTATCTCAACTTCTTTTGTGACATAAGTAAGTTCTTAAAGGTTCTGGACTTTACTGTTTCCCTTAGCAATACAGAAAATGTAGATAAGTCTTGGTCAACCACAGAGTACGATCATAATGACTTCTTTTTTGAAAACCCAACTAAACACAGCGTTGAAAGTATTAATTATTTCATATTATTTCACTCATCACAATTCAGCTTTAAAACATAAGGGATATATACAAGGTTACTTTTATAGGCATTCTATAAGGACTTCAAAACCAGAGGATATACTTAAGTATATAATTAACTTTTACCACATCCATAAGATAGAAAAATTAGCCTCTTCCAGTGACCCTTATTGGGACATTGATTAAAGTTGAGCCCCAAATAGCTATTGTTGGCTACAGAGCATCACCTGACATTTTATCAGGGGTCCCTGGTTCTCAACACGGTGATGCCTTTAAAGAATTTTCTTGTTTTGTTTTTTTTTTTTAGTTCCCAGAAGAACCAGTGTCAGCTTCTTACTTTCTCTAGTGTTTAACATATGTACGATTTCAGACCAAACACATTTCTTCTGAAAACCCACACATCAAAATTGTGCACTGCATCTTAATGCCGTCTGTGCCCCAGTATGTAATTTGTTTGGGGTTTGCTGTTGCTTTTTTGTTCTTGTTGCCTTACTTTGAATAAAGAAATTAACCAATGGATGCCTGAGGACACGCAGCACATGTTCAGGGTTTGTGACACAGGAGGGCATAAAAGCAAGGATGGTAATATCGACTGATAGAACTCCCCATCCCATCGGGGGTTTTCATTTTTTTTGTTTGCACAATTTAAGTCAGCAAAGCTACCCCTTTAAATGACATGAACCTTTTCTCCCGATGAGATTTCAGTTATCTGGCCACAGTCTGTCAGTTTGAAACCATTTCCTTCCCAATTAGCTTGCAGTTGGGTGGTGTGCCCTGCTGTTTTTGTGGTTTCTCTGCCTTCAGTTGACCTTCAGCATCGTCTGCGGTGCTCTCTGCTACAGTACCAAAAATCTCAACCAATGCACAGAGACACCTGGTGCGTCTGCTCAAGAACTGGGGGCTTTGAAACCTTACAGCAAGGGAGATTTGGGGGCCTGCGGTGTGTCTGTAGTTGAAGTTTCCCTCGGTGACTAGGATCCTTTCTTTCTCTTCCTGAGCCTCTAGGGAATGAACACCCAGGAAAACTCCCAGCCCTTTCAGGCAGTAACAGCAGCCAAGAAAAAACACCTTTATCGGCAGATACTATCTCTTCGACCCTTATCTTGTTTAAACTGAAATTCAGGCTGCCAGTTTCCCCTGAAGCCAATCCTCTCTAGATATTCTCCTCTCTCTTCCTTCCTGTTCCAAAATGATTGCCTGCAGACAGAACACGACCCAAACATCCTCCTCACACTCTCTTCACCACTACCACCACCCAATTCCAAAATACAACTGAGAAAGTTGCTGAGAGAGTCCATCTTAAAAGTTCTCACAAGAAAAAAAAATTTTTTTATAACTTTGGTGACAGACAGGTAGGAACTAGACTTATTACGGTGATCAGTTGGCAGTGCTTCCCCGCTGGCTCAGCGGTAAAAAATCTGCCTGCAATGCAGGAGACGCAAGAGACACCAGTTCGATCCCTGGGTTGGGAAGATTCCCCTGGAGGAGGGCAGGGAAACCCACTTCAGAATTCTTGCCTGGAGAATCCCATGGGTAGAGGAGCCTGGCGGGCAGATTACAGTCCATGGGGTCACACAGAGTCGGACACAATTAGAGTGACTTAGCAGGCACGCACAGATACATTGAATCATTAAGTTGCACACTTGAAACTAACATAATGTTGTATGTCAATTATACGTTGATAAAATGGAATAAAACTAGACAGGGACCTCCCTGGTGGTGCAGTGCTTCCAATGCAGAGAGTGTGGGTTTAATCCCTGGACCGGGAACTAAGATCCCACATGCAGCCCGGTCAGAAAATTAAATTAAAAAATTTTAAAAAGAATAATACTGAACAGTATAGAATAACAAAAGTTGGGGGAAAACCAACAAATCCGCCTCAAACACCCGCTCTGTTGAAAAAGATCCCAGAGCCAATATTAAATAAATAACAGCTCACCCAGCACTTGTATAGTTTTAGGTAGAATCCGTCTAGCAGTGTCAGCTGCTACATCTGGTAAGAGTCCACGGAATCATTAAGGAAATCTTTAAGTCAAAATATAAAACAGAAACCTGCTTCCATGAATGTATATAGGTATCATTAAGGTGAGGGAAGGGATGTAGGAAATAGTATTTGGTCCCTTAAAAAAATTTTTAAGTGGCATCTTTACTTTAAAAATTTAACATTTCTTAATGTTTAAATAAAAGAGAAATTTGTTTAGAACCAATTTGTCTTTTTGAAATTTCAGAAAGAAGTAAGACCTTCAATATCATTTGTTTCAGCCAGGTCCTTCTACTCGGGAGGGAATCCAGCCCCTCCCCCAAAAGTCCGGGAAACCAGTCCAGGCAGCCAATCAAAATTAGTGAAATGACCGCGCCCCCCTCCCCCCCCAGCCCAGCCCAGAAGCTGAGCGCAAAGGGCAGCTCTCCTCATGCCTGGCTTGTTTTTTTTGCTCTTTTTGTTGTTTTTGCTTTTTTGTTGTTTTTGCTTTTTTGTTTGTTTGTTTGTTTTCTGTATTGTTCTGAGAAATTCAGAAGAGGTTGGAGACGTAACCATAACGGAAAAGAGAGGTCTAGGTCTTCAAAACTGTTTTCTCTGCATTTTGTTGGAAGCCTGCCTCTTTTGACATTCAAACCATCGACTTTTCTCTGAGTGAAAACTCTGTAAAGGAAGAGAAATTGCAATCCAGCCTGAGAAGTTTGACAAAGAAATAAAGCTAAGAAATGTCGCAAGGGTTAAAGCTGAGCATCCGGATTATACAAAGAAGCCTTAAGTGAGCTTATTGTCCTGGGAGCACGACCCTAAAAATCGGTACTGCCCCCAGCTCTTCCATCTGTCAATCAGAAACAGGCTGGCGGGAACTTAGAGAGCTGAAGCCATGAGTTTCTAAGTGAACCCCAAGGAGATTCTACTATTATTTGTGCTAGCGTGTGATCCATCACTCCATCATAACCATCATCCTTGCTTCAAAGTCACTGTTCTCCCCAACACCCACCAGAATGAATGGCTACATTTAAAAAGACAGATAACACCAAACACTAGAAAGAAAATGGAGCAACCAGAATTATCATGCATTGTTGGTGAAGTGACCAGAATCATCATGCATTGTTGGCGAAACGGTAAAAAGAGGCAACCACTTTTAAAAAAGACCTTATGTACATCAACCCTGTGGCCCAGAAACGCCTCTCCTAAGCATTTACCCGAAAGCAACAAAAACATTTACAAAAAGACCTGTACAAGAATCTTCAGAGCAGCTTTCTTCATGAAATCTGGAAACTGAGAAAAAGCCACCCATGGAAAAATGGATAAATAGTCATACAAGGAATACCACTCAGCTATAAAGAAGAACAGACTACTGACATGCACGGCAGCGTGCACCTGTGCTAAGTCTTTTCGGTCATTTCCGACTCTTTGCAGTATTTTGGACTGTAGCCTGCCAAACTCCTCTGTCCATGGGATTCTCCAGGCAAGAATGCTGGAGTGGGTTGCCATGCCCTCCTCCCTTCCCAACCCAGGGATCGAATCCGGGTCGCCTGTGGATCCTGTATTGTAGGCAGATTCTTTACTGCTGATCCGCCGGGAAAGCCCCAAGACAACATGGATGAATGAGTTTCAAATATATTATACTACGTGGAAAAAGCCTCACACAAGAGTACACTGGTGGGAAAATCTAAATAGGGGTTGTCTCTGGGGGTGGGGGTGAGGGGGACAGAAAATGGTATGAAGGAACTTTTTGAGGCGGTGATAATATTTCATATCTTGAGGGAAGGTTGAATTACACAGATATCCCTGTTTATCAAAATGCAGCAAATGGATACTTAGGATCCAGGCAATTTATGGCATGTAAATCTTACATCAAAAGGAAAGAGATGTAAACAAATACTAAACTTTAGTTAAATATGTGTGTCATGAAGTATTTAGGGAGGAGTATACTGATGTCTCGGCTTCCTGGGTGGCGCTAGTGGTAAAGAACCCACCTGCCAATGCAGGAGATGTAAGAGGCACAGGTTCAGTCCCTGGGTCGGGAAGATCCCCTGAGGAGGACATGGCAACCCACTCCAGTATTCTTGCCTGGAGAATCCCATGGATAGAGGAGCCTGGTGGGTTACAGCCCATAGAGTCACACAGAGTTGGACATGACTGAAGGGACTTAGCACGCGCGTGCACACACACACACGCTTACTGAGGTCTACAGTTTACTTTGAAATGCCTCAGATTCAGATACTCCAAGACAACAGAAGGATAATAAAACAAATATAATAAAATACTAATGGCAGGATGTAGGTGATAAGTATATAAGTAACTGCTATAAAATTCTTTCAAGTTCCCTGTAATAAAGAAAACCTCATAATAAAACATGGGAGGCAAATCCTTTGAGAATGCCCAATCCGTATTAGCAAATCTTGCCTTCTCTTTCACACAAAGTATCTTGTGTTCTAGGATTCTCCAAACCCAGGGGTAAAAGTCACTAATTTGGAACTCCGAGGATCCTGTGAGCTTGCACAGGAGAAAGTAGGGAGGCCCCAGCAGCAGGGTGGTGCCATCTGACCAGCTTGATCTTGTGTCCTGGAAATACTACTTTGAAGAAGTCATCAAAGTTCTCTTTCCGTCTATAAAATGGCTCATCACCCAGCTGTGCAAGTTGGGATAAGGGTCAAAGAGGACCATGTACAGCATCAACCAGCCCCCAGCCTCTACAAAGTGCTCAGCATATGGACCTCACATGTGGCTTGCTGTTTAACAGCAATGTTAAGTTAGTTTGATGACAAGTTCAGTTCAGTACAGTTCAGTTCAGTTCAGTCATTCAGTCGTGTCCTACTCTCTGTGACCCCATGGACTGCAGCACACCAGGCTTCCCTGTCCTTCACCAACTCCCGAGCTTGCTTAAACTCATGTCCATCGAGTCAGTGATACCATCCAACCATCTCACCCTGTCATCCCCTTCTCCTCCTGCCTTCAGTCTTTCCCAGCATCAGAGTCTTTTCCAATGAGTCAATTCTTCACATCAAGTGGCCAAAGTATTGGAGCTTCAGCTTCAGCCTCAGTCCTTCCACTGAATATTCAGGACTGATTTCCTTTAGGATAGACTGGTTGGATCTCCTTGCAGTCCAAGCGACTCTCAAGAGCCTTCTGCAACACCAGAGCTCAAAAGCATTGATTCTTCAGCATTCAGCTTTCTTTATGGTCCAACACTCACATTCATACATGACTACTGGAAAAACTATAGCTTTGATTAGATGGACCTTTGTTGGCAAAGTAATGTCTCTGCTTTTTAATATGCTGTCTAGGTTGGTCATAGTTTTTCTTCCAAGGAGCAAGTGTCTTTTAATTTCATGGCTACAGTCACCATCTGCAGTGATTTGGGAGCCTAAGAAAATAAAGTCTATCACTGTTTCCATTGTTTCCTACCTATTTGCCATGAAGTGATGGGATCAGATGCCATGATCTTCGTTTTCTGAATGTTGAGCTTTAAGCCAGCTTTTTCACTCTCCTCTTTCACTTTCATCAAGAGGCCCTTTAGCTCCTCTTCACTATCTGCCATAAGGGTGATGTCATCTGCATATCTGAGGTTATTGATATTTCTCCTGGCAATCTTGATTCCAGCTTGTGCTTCATCCAGGCCAGCATTTTGCACGATATAATCTGCATATAAGTTAAATAAGCAGGGTGACAGTATACAGGCCTTGTCATACTCCTTTTGAACCAGTCCATTACCTTCAGTGTATTAGACAGGACATTGCTGGCGGTCCAGTGGTTGGGAATCCACCTGCCAATGCTCTGTGAATTCACTAATTCCCTGCTCTGTGAAGATTCCACATAGCTTGGGGCAACTAAGCCTGTGTGCCACAACTAATGAAGCCCACACACTTTGGGGCCCAAGCTCTGCAACATGAGAAGGCACCGCAAGGAGAAGCCTGTGTACTGCATCTAAAGAAAGGCCAGGTGCCACAGCGAAGACCCAGCACAGCCAAAAAATAATACATTAATTAGTTTAAAAAAAAAAACATTCTAGAGAGATCTTCATGTGGAGAGAACTGTGCTTGAGAAATACCCTATTTGGAAGCACACTGTTTTAACATCTGAGCTTCCTTCAGAGCGTTCCAGGTACAGCAGTCTGGCGGCGGTGTGGGACTCAGATGAGAAGGAATGTCCGTGTGCCTTGTACATAGCTCAGCACTATAGAAATCAAAGCAGATAGAACAATACCATCAAGCCGGGAGCGGTTGGGGCACTAGTGTTCCTTGTTGGTTTTGCAGTGTTTCCAATTTTAAGCACACACACAGGCACATGCATGCCATTACCTTCAACTGTTGGAAGGATGTCTTGAAGGGCAGGCTAAGCACAGCACGGTTATCCATTCGCTCTCTTCTTTTCATCTGAAGACCCTCCACCCCTCACCCCTCCAGAGCAACTATTTCATCAGCATTTCCTTGGCCAGCACGCGGCCCTGACTTGCTAAACAATAAGTGCTCTGTTTCTCACAACTGTGCTCCTGCCAAAAAAAAAAAAAAAAAGCCCTTTATACCATGCCAAGTTTAAACCTTCTTCTCATTTTACTCGAATGCCTATGTTTCAACATAATTAATTCTTGGAGGAAACCATAATCAAGGTAGTCCAAACTGTATATAGTCATCATATATATATCACATTTTTGAGAAAAATGCTGTCCCTGGAGACTCCTTTGCCATCCCTCCTTCTGCAGAGCCCCACCTCCCCCACCGCCCCACCCCCGCCAAGCAAGAAATTCTGTCGTATACTGGCAATCGTACATAAAGCCACCAGCAAGCTCTGATTAATCCTCCTTGCCTGGTAAGAACATTCCCTTGGCAGTTTCATAAATAGTGCACATTGCTTTAAGACCACTGCCTCTGATTGAAGGATTCTGATTATGGTTTCAAAGGACGGCCCATAATAAGGGAGTCTGAGAACTGAGAATGAGGTAGCTTGAGGTTGCCAACCAGATAGGTGACTTGCAGGCTGAATACAATGCTGCATATTAATGATGGTGTCACGGGCCCTCTCTAGTGGAGACCCTGTATATTATGGGCCAAGTTCAATGGTGGGCCTGAGTGATCCTCTCTGAACCGTAAGCAGACACTGTACTTGACTCCACTGTACCCAACCCACCTCCTGGCACCTGGAAAGCTCTTGATAAAAGTGGATTTGATGAAATGATGAGGCTGCAGGGTGAAGGCAGGATGATGCCATGTTTGCATGCACAGAATCTGGGCTCCTAAGTTCAAGTCTTGACTGCTACTTACCAGCTATGGAAACTGAGACAGGCTACTTAACCTTTTGGTTCCTACAAGCATGCAGCCAGGGGGTCAAGACCAATATCTGGACCAGTGTCTAGAACACTGAGGTGCTGATCTACTGACCTGACTCTGAGCTCACGAGTCTGTAAGCTGGATATTGATGTCACCCTTCACCCTTCCTGCTTCCTAGGTGGCACTAATGCTAAAGAACCCGCCTGCCAATGCAAGAGATGAAAGAGGCATAGGTTCTATCCCTAGGTCGGGAAGATCCCCTGGAGGAGGGCGTGGCAACCCACTCTAGTATTCTTGCCTGGAGAACCTGTGGACAGAGGAGCCTGGTGGGCTATAGTCCATACGGTGGCACAGAGTAGGACATGACTGAAGCAGCTTAGCTCTCACACGCATGTGTCATCCTTGTATAGCAGGCCTTGGATTTCTCTAGACTGCACATGAACTGGCCCTTTACCTTTCAGGTCCTCCACCACCAGTAGAAATTCCCTGATTATGGCTGATCTCTCAGAAGCAGCAACTAGCACACAAGTAGCACAGTAACGAGCCATCACAGAGAAGGCACTCGGTATCTCTGGAGGGAACATGTGTTTGGGAGTAATGCTTAGACCTGTATCCTGAGCTTCCATCCGTGCAGAGGGGGCTACACAGGCACTAACACACTTCACCTTCCTGCTTGTTCACTCTCATCCTCACCAGGAAAAGTGAAAATATTAATGACTCTGTCGTGTCTGACTCTTTGTGACCTCATTGGACGGGGCCCACCAGAGGGGTCTTCCCGGGCCATTGATTGAACTTGGGTCTCCTGCATTGCAGGCAGATCCTTTACCATCTGAGCCACCAGGGAAGTCCCCGTCTTCAGTAGGGAAGAATGACTAAAGCACCTCACTGGGAAACTCAGGGGAAATTGCTCGGCGAAGGTGACTCAGCCCCTCACTCTCTGCCATCTGGTGAAACGGTCTACCCATGGAAGCAGGGCCTGCTTTCTTCCAGAGATGCCTGTGCTGAGTGTGTACGTCTGGAAAACCCTGGGTTTCAGAATTTGCAAGCCCATTTGCCCACAGAGTAAGGCCAGGCCCTCCAAAGTCAGCTTCATCTGCATCCCAATGTACTCAGCAGTCAAGAGAAGGAGGAATTCACCAGCTTCACACTGAAAACTATAGTGGCCAGGAATGCACAGACATACAAAGGGAGCTCTTTTTCTTTATATTAATAACGTCATGGCAGAATGACTACTATTATTCATTTTTAAGGGATGACTTCATCTGCTAATTACATTAGCTACGTTCTTTCCAAAGTCAGTTGGAGGTCCAAAACATGAGTCTCTTGGCTTTCATTTCTTGATTAAGCCTCTGGACCAAGCACACAGCCTCCCTGTTTATATAGTACAATGGAATGGAGCGCTTCATGTAGATGGCAAGAGGGGAAGGAAGACAAGAGGAAGGTAGTGCCACTGTGTTCAAGTCAATAAGGAAGAATGTGATGGGATCAAACAGGCTGCAAAACCTGGAAAGTAAACTACTTGTAACAAGTTTTTGTTGTTCAGTTGCTAAATTGAGTCCGACTCTTTGCAACCCACATGGATTGCAGCACTTCAGGCTTCCCTGTCCTCCACTATCTCCCAGAGTTTGCTCAAACTCATGTCCGTTGAGTTGGTGATGCTATCTAACCATCTCATCCTCTGTCGCCCCCTTCTCCTCCTGCCCTCAGTGTTTGCCAGCATCAGGGTCTTATTCTTATGAGTCAGCTCTACACATCAAGTGGCCAAAGTATTGGAGCTTCAGTACTGAAAAAAGTATTGGAGGTACCTGTAACAAGTACCTCCTGCAGTTTACCTGGGACACTTGTGTTTGGCAGTAAAATCATGGTGTTGGTTTAGAAAAAGATTGATCTTTCTATTAATAAACTTAATATGTCCCTGACATGTATTTGCCTTCTCTAAGGATGACTGCCCCTGCAGTAATCCCACTTTCTGGAAAAGTCGTTCTCAGACTCTTTGGTCTTAGAGCTCCTTTCCATTCTTGACAATAAGAACTCCAAAGACCTTTGGTTTATGTGAGTGATATCCAGCTATTCAGACTATATTAGAAATTAAGACAGAAAATTTATAAATATTCACATGAAATCACTCAGTCGTGTCCGACTCTTTGTGACCCCGTGGACTGTAGCCTACCAAGCTCCTCTGTCCATGGGAATCTCCAGGCAAGAATATTGGTTGCCATTTCCTTCTCCAGGGGATCTTCCCAACCCAGGGATAGAACCCGGGTCTCCCGCACTGGAGGCAGATGCTTTAATGTAGTCATTTATTTAAAAAAAAAAAAAAGCCCAAAACATGTTAATATAAACTACACTAAATAAAATTTTATTTAAAAAATATATTTTCCAAAACAAAAACTAATAAAAAGAATACTTCTGTTTTACATTTTTACAAATCTCTTTAATGTCTGTCTGCAGAAAAGAAAACTAGATTCTGATATCTGTTTCAGCATTCAATTTGTTGCATGCATATTCAGTCTTCCAGTCCTGTCCACCTCTTTGTAATTCTATGAACTGTAGCCTGCGAGGATCCTCTGTCCATGAGATATTCCAGGCAAGAATAACTGGGAAGAGTTGCCATTTCCTACTCCAGGGGATCCTCCCAATTGGGGATTGAGCTTGCATCTCCTGCATTGGTGGCAGATTTTTTTAAACCACTGAAACACCTGGGAAGCCCCCAGTTTGATGCAATATGTTGTTTTAATTAATGTATTTGAAGAAAATCCATCCTCACACAGGACAATGAAAAAGGTAGGTCCCTCACAGATCCCCAAAAGGGTCTTGGGGACCTTCAGAGTCTCCAGACCACACTTGAGAACCTGAAACCAGCAGACTTTTGAAGTCATGAAGAGAGGACTGAGGCAGGGTTTTCTCTCTCTCATTTTCTCTCCTCTGCACTATACTCTTTGAGCTTCATCCTTTTCTCCTTTGCCTTCTTCCTTCTCAAATGTAGGTAATGAGGTAAAGTCACATCTGACAGTGTTTTCCACTTTGAAATCCTCCTAACCCCCAGCTGGACTGCCAGGCAGAGCACGGGTGAAACTATACCAGCGCTTTGCCTGAAATTTTTTCTGCCTTGAACATCTCCTGGGAACCAAGGTGATGTTATTGCATATTCACTCACAGTCTTTGTCTTTCCACCAAAAATGTCATTTCTAGGACTTCCTTGGTGGTCCAGTGGTTAAGACTCCGCACTTTCACCCCAAGGGACATCGGTTCAATCCTTGGTCAGGGAACTAAGATCCCACATGCTGCTCTGTGTGGCTAAAAAGAAAAATGTCATTTCTTTCCTCATTTGCTTTTCACTTCTTAGTATCACCCAACAGTCTCCCTAGATGTGCCAATGGAACATGTGATTTTACAGCATCTAAGAACCTCCAGAAGAGACTCATCTGAAGAGATCCAGAAAGAGATACAGAAATCATCCTACAAGATGTTAAGCAGAGGCAAAAATCAAGGATCCAGGAGAAGTAATAAAGGAAAAAAGCCCTTTGTGTGTGTGTAAATTTTTCATGTATTCCATTATAATTTCAAAGGAGTTGTTTTGAAAATATTAATTCTATAAAAGGAAACATATTGGGCCCAGAACTGGAATAAGATTTCACTTAAGAATTATATTTTCCACAGCAGTGGCCATTTTGTCTTATAAATAAGTAATCTGTATTTGCTTTCCAGATAACAGTTACCAAAAATGAGTCAATGGACAACCAAGTCATGTGGCTTTTTCACCAGCATCTCCTAACACTACAGTGGGTGTCTATGTCTGTGGGAGGGTATTACTAATTTCCGTAGACTTGAAAAAATGTTAATCACTTAGTCTTGTCTGACTATTTGCAACCCCTGGACTGTATCTCGCCAGGCTCCTCTGTCCTTGAGATTCTCCAGGCAAGAATACTGGAATGGGTTGCCATGCCCTTCTCTAGGGGATCTTCCCGACGCAGGAATCAAACCCAGAGTCTCCCACATTGCCGGCAGATTCTTTACTATCTGAGCCACCAGGGAAGCTTCCAAAGACCTGAGGATACTTGGTTTCCCCTTTCATTGAATGACTGAAAGATACTTGTTCATATGTCTTGAACAAAGCAATCAGCCCTTGCCTCAAATTCTCAAGTTCCCTATACAGTATTGATACGATGTAGCACTAGCAGAAGGACGTGTGCCCCAGCCTGTAGTGGTTTTAATGATGCAGCCTTTCACCACAATCAAACTTTGAAGTATGTGTGCCCACCTAGACCTCCAGCCCCGCACACCCTTGCTCTCTCCGAAGAAGAGGAAGAAGTAGCTTTTCCCCGCCTGCACCCATTCATCCCAATCCTGCTCAAATGTCTCGCATTTGCTTCCTTTTCTTTAGAACCAGGAAACCTGAATCTTACAAGGAATTGCTTAGGGACAGCTTCCCCAGTGTCTGCCCCAGAAAGAAGCTTCTAAACTTTCAGTAAATTGTGAACAGGCCATGCATAGGGGATTGGAGTTAATTCTGTCATTTTTCTCCTTTCACCATTGGCCAAGCTCAGTCACTGAAGAGAACATTATTAATCCCAAAGAAGGACTCACTTCCTCCCTCACTCTCTCCCTCTCTCTTTCATCCCTTCCCTTTTCAGCTCTAGCTGCAAGTCATCAGAATTAAACCCTTCTTCATTCTGGTTTGTGGATGAGGGATGTACATTCCCCAAACCTGGGTGTAGGTATAAATATACAAGTCTTTTTTCTATTACATCCTACTCAAATGCTGGGAGCCCCAGAGTCTCTCTGCCTCTGGGAAGCCCTCAATAGCCAGCCCCATAACCTCCAGGAGGGAATGGCCCCTCCTGAAACCCTGCCCAACCCCACCCCATCCCACCCCCCACATCAGTAGGGCACTCA
>SJYC01095115.1:0-44440 GCA_006408675.1 Madoqua kirkii
CTTTCAGGATTTGAAATAGCTCAACTGGAATGCCATCACCTTCACTAGCTTTGTTCCTAAGGCCCACTTGACTTCGCATTCCAGGATATCTGGCTGTAGGTAAGTGATCACACCATCATGATTATCTGGGTCGTGAAGATCTTTTTTGTACAGTTCTTCTGTGTATTCTTGCCACCTCTTCTTAATATCTTCTGCTTCTGTTAGGTCCAGACCATTTCTGTCCTTTATCAAGCCCATCTTTGCATGAAATGTTCCCTTGGTATATCTAATTTTCTTGAAAAGATCTTTACTCTTTCCCATTCTATTGCTTTCCTCTATTTCTTTGCACTGATCACTGAGGAAGTTTTTCTTATCTCTCCTTGCTATTCTTTAGAACTCTGCATTCAAATGGGAATATCTTTCCTTTTCTCCTTTGTTTTTCACTTCTCTTCTTTTCACAGCTATTTGTAAGGCCTCCTCAGACAGCCATTTTGCTTTTTTGCATTTCCTTTTCTTGAGGATGGTCTTGATCCCTGTCTCCTATACAATGTCACAAACCTCTGTCCATAGATCATCAGGCATTCTATTAGATCAAATCTCTTAAATCTATTTGTCACTTCCACTGTGTAACCATTAGGGATTTGATTTAGGTCATACTGAATGGTCTAGTAGTTTCCTCTACTTTCTTCAATTTAAGTCTGAATTTGGCAATAAGTAGTTCATGATCTGAGCCACAGTCAGCTCCCTATCTTGATTTTGCTGATTGTATACAGCTTCTCCATCTTTGGCTGCAAAGAGTATAATCAATCTGATTTCAGTGTTGACCATCTGGTGATGTCCATGTGTAGAGTCTTCTCTTGTGTTGTTGGAAGAGGGTTTGTTATGACTAGTGCATTCTATTGGCAAAACTCTATTAGCCTTTGCCCTATTACATTCTGTACTCTAAGGTTAAATATGCCTATTACTCTAGGTGTTTCTTGACTTCCTATTTTTTCATTCCAGTCCCCTATAAAGAAAAGGACATATTTTGGGGGTGTTAGTTCTAATAGTTCTTGTAGGTCCATAGAACTGTTCAACTTCAGCTTCTTCAGCATTACCGGTTGGGGCATAGACTTGGATTATCATGATATTGAATGGTTTGCCTTGGAAACAAACAGAGATCATTCTATTGTTTTTGAGATTGCATCCAAATACTGCATTTCGGACTCTTGTTGACTATGAGAGCTACTCCATTTCTTCTAAGGGATTCTTACCCGCAGTAGTAGATATAATGGTCATCTGAGTTAAATTCACCCATTCCAGTCCATTTTACTTTGCTGATTCCTAAAATGTCGACATTCACTCTTGCCATCTCCTGAATGACCACTTCCAATTTGCCTTGAATCATGGACCTAACATTCCAGATTCCTATGCAATATTGCTCTTTACTGCATCGGACCTTGCTTCCATCACCAGTGTTCCATAACGAACACAGTCCAACCTAAATTACCAACTCCCAGAATCATATGCTAAATGGATGGTCATTGTTTTAACCCTCTGAGCTTTAGGCTGGTTTGTTATACAGTAATGGCAAATGGATATATTTAGATTATATTGTTTTCCTCTTATGTGTCTGCATTACTCACATCTGACAGTATATATACCTAACACTTCCAGAAATTCCAGAACACCTTGGAAAATGACATTCACCAACCAAACAAATCATACCCACCACTAACTCCCATTTATGAAGGTGTTGTTGTTCATTCAGTTGCCCAGTCATGTGCAACTCTTTGAGACCCTGTGGACTGCAGCACTCCATGCCTCCCCATCCCTCACCAGCTTCCAGAAGTTGCCTAAGTTCACGTCCGTTGCATCGGGGATGCCATCCAGCCGTCTCGTCCTCTGACACCCTCTTCTCCTCCTGCCCTCAATCTTTCCCAGCACCAGGGACTTTTCCAATGAGTCAGCTGTTTGCTCATAAGATGATCAAAATACTGGAGTTTCAACTTCAGATTCAGTCCTTCCAAAGAGTATTCAGGGTTGATTTTCCTTAAGATTGACTGGTTTGATCTCCTTGAAGGTGTAGTAGTCACCAAGATGGTGGTCTCCAAGCTAAAAGGATACAGATGACATTCCCAAATTCTCCCACCACAAACCCCCATGGTCTTTTTCAATTTCCTTTTCCACCTCAGTATCCTTCAACATGGGACTTGAGATGTTATGTACCCATTATGGAGAGATTACTAAAAAAAAATTTTTTTTCAAAATTCTTCATAGATTACATGATATCCATTGAACTTCCCAATTTCAAAGCCAAAAAATATTTCCATTCAGTTCAGTTCAGTTGCTCAGTTGTGCCCGACTCTTTGCAACCCCATGAATCGCAATATACCAGGCCTCCCTGTCCATCACCAACTCCCAGAGTTCACTCAGACTCACGTCCATCGAGTCAGTGTTGCCAGCCAGCCATCTCATCCTCTCTTGTCCCCTCCTCCTCCTTCCCCCAATCCCTCCCAGCATCAGAGTCTTTTCCGATGAGTCAAAATATTTACTCTTGTTCAAATTCACCTAGCAATGTAAAGTACCTCTGTGAGGCAAACAGAATTGAATCCATTGATTTCCATGTAATTTATTAATTTCAGCCCTGACAAATACCTGCAGAATCTGAATCACAGCTATTATGAGGCAGGGGTTCAGACAGTGTTTATATCATTATAAACAACATTTATCCAAACTACAACGTTCATAACACTTTGCTTCTCACTCCCTTCCTAAAATACTCCAAAATTTATCTTCAAATGTGACTTAATTGGTTTGTGACTCTAAATTAAATGTCTGTGTTACAGTCATAACTTTGTCATTGACAAATCCCATTAGCCTAGCACAGCACTGGGCAGGTAGGAAGTACTGAATCCTTTTGGCTTACATTGAACTTAACCTAAATATTATTATAATTATTTACATAATCTGTATTGAAAGACTATACCAACATCTTGTGAACTTTTCATACCTTGACTGTACTCATTTTCAGTTTCATGGATAATCAAAAAGAGATCGAAAAGATAATTTACTTTTTTATAAAACACATTCTTAGAACTACCATCAGGGACTAATAGTTAAGAGTAGGCTTGACACTAACAGTAACTCAAATAAGACAGGTTTATTTCTTTCTCAAATAAAAATTTAGGTGTGGGCTAATGAGTTCTGTAAAATAACTTGCTTCCTGAAGTCATTAGGGACTCAGGCCCTTTTCAGTTCATAGCTCTGCCACTTGAGCCCTGACTTCATGGTACAAAGATGGTAGAGTTCCAGCTATCACATCACATTCCAGGCAGTAGGATGAATATAGAAGAAAGAAAGGCAGAGGATAGTTGCCATCTATCTTTTAAGAAAATTACCTAGAAGAGCTGCTGAAATTAAAACTCATTGACCAGAACTTAGCCCCATTGGCCAGAACATAGCACACTGAATTCCAAAGGCATCTCACAAAGTCTCTCTTAAAAAAATTGGTCATGTGCCAGCTACATTCAGGATTTTAAGTGGCAAGAAAAAAATATTAGAGTAGGTGACTAGCAACTTCTCCAGAATGTGCTCGTTGGAGAGATAGTCTTTACATTTTCTCAAAGTATAAAATGGCCCATTTTATATATTAAAATATGCCAGTTTTCTATTTTTGTCCTTGTTTTGCGTAAAAACCTCTTAATGGACAAGTTCTGTCTATAATTCCCCTGGCATAGAAGGGTAGATAGAGAGCCTTGCCTCATTAGGATGCTTTTCCGTTGAACTTGAAAAAACTCTTCATGAAAACTCTCTTAAGTGACAAGGGAATTTATAGGCTCACTTAAGTAAGAAGTCCAGAATGGGACCCTCTTCCAGAATGTTCTGCTTTAGGCTCCATTGAGGTCATCAAGACCCATTTTCGCCCATCTCTCAACTGGACTCTGCATTCTTCCATTTCACTGGACTAATTCTTGATCTGCAAGTCGTAGCAAGGTAGCAGCAACAGCACCAAGCCAGATGTTTCCAGGTTCAAGTCCCTTAGAAAAGAACAACAGTTTCACTGTGCATTGCTATGACTGGGTCACACAGACAATGGTATAACCAAGGAGAAAGGAGTAGGTGGATCTCTTTAGACCAATCAGCACACATTTCTGCTGCTAGGGGTGGATTTGACACCTTTTAAAAGTGTGTAAGGATTTGAGAGTTGGACCATAAAGAACATTGAGCGCCAAAGAGTTGATGCTCTGTGGTGCTGGAGAAGACTCTTGAGGGTCCCTTGGACTGAAAGGAGATCAAACCAGTTAATCTTAAAGGCAATCAATCCTGAATATTCATTGGAAGGACTGGTGCTGAAGCTGAAGCTTCAATACTTTGGCCACCTAATGTTAAGAATTGACTTATTAGAAGAGACTCTGATGCTGGAAGAGATTGAAGGCAGGAGGAGAAAGGGACAATAGAGGATGAGATGGTTGGATGGCATCACCAACTCAATGGAAAAGAGTTTGAGCAAACTCTGGAAGATAGTGAGGGACAGGGAGGCCTGGCATGCTGCTGCAGTCCATGAGGTCACAAAGAGGAGGACACAACTTAGTGAGTGAACAACAGAAATATGTGACCTGAGAATGGTGTTTTCCCAAAGGGAATTTGGGATATCATTTTGCCGTAAAAATAGTAAGTGGAGGGACGTCCCTGTAGTCCAGAGGCTAAGACTCCAAACTCCCAACATAGGGGCCTAGTTTCCATCCCTAGTCAGAAGACTAGATTTCACATGCTGCAACTAAGACCTAGCACAGTCAAATAAATAAATATAATTGTGGATACTGGGCAAACAACAAATCTCTGTTGTGGAAACTCACTTCACACACAATGAAGCATTCAACTGGTGTTGTCCATGTGTCAGGACATAAAGAATCTGCCTGCAATGCGGGAGACCTGGGTTCAATCCCTAGGTCAGGAAGATCCCCTGGGGAAGGGAATGGCTACCCACTCCAGTATTCTTGCCTGGAGAATTCCATGGACAGAGGAGCCTGTCAGGCAACAGTCCATGGGGTTGCACAGAGTCAGACAATGCTGAGAGACTAACACTTTCACTTTTTTCAAGATATTCCTAAGGCCATGAGGCTAAAAATAAAACCAACTTCACAAGCATATGATAATTAAATGATATAACACACTGGAAATTATATAATATAACATCTCTAAGCAGCAATAAAGATACTATTTTGTGAGCATGCTTATTACCTGGTCTGCCAGATTGGGCCACTAGAAAGTTGTCATCATCGTTATTCTTACTGGTAAACAGTCCATGGGGTTGCACAGAGTCAGACAATGCTGAGAGACTAACACTTTCACTTTTTTCAAGATATTCCTAAGGCCATGAGGCTAAAAATAAAACCAACTTCACAAGCATATGATAATTAAATGATATAACACACTGGAAATTATATAATATAACATCTCTAAGCAGCAATAAAGATACTATTTTGTGAGCATGCTTATTACCTGGTCTGCCAGATTGGGCCACTAGAAAGTTGTCATCATCGTTATTCTTACTGGTATTCAGTGGTGCTCAATAAGAGAACTAGTGAAACCTAAACCAAGTTATTTTCAGCTTTCCCTGTATTCTATTCTGACTTCATCCTTCAAAGTCTATTACATCTGCTGAGTCTTTTCGGTATCCTATTCTGTTACATCTCTTTTATGGAGACTTTATACTAAATATGAAAGAATTATCAGCCCCTCTGTCTTCAGTGGCCCTAAGTTCTCATTTTGTCTACAAAATCTTCATCACATGACTTTCTAGGTAAGTTTGCTGTCTTCTAGGACATAGTCTCTGGCACAGTACTAGATGTGGCAGTCATCTGGAACAGCTATGCGTTCTTTCTTTGTCTTCACCCCGAAGGAACTCTGGGACTTTGTAGGGCTCAGGTTTGAGCAGGAAGTGAATAGTTTTCAGCAGTTTCCTGTGCACCCCAGGAATTCCCTAGTACTTCGTCAGCGGCCTCATCCCATCTCTCCACTGCTTCTCCTTTTCATGTCTACCTTTTGTGAAATCAACAGCTATTTGTAAATGGTGAATAATAATTACTATTATCTACCCCAAGCACTTCTTGCATACTGTTCATTTTTCTCTCCAACCCGGACTGTTTACAATCTAAGATTCCCACATCACAAGCAAAGAGAATTCAGAGACATTCAAGTTTTGCCAAACATCCGAGGAGGGTGAGCCATGAAACTGATTTGAAGCCAGAGTTGCCTGATTCCAGAGTCTCTGCTTTCTCCACCCCGACATGATGCTATTAAAAAGCTATTTCTTCAGCAGACTCACAAATACAGAGAACAAAGTAGAGAGGCAGGAGGGGTAATGTAGGAGTGGGAGAGTAAGAAGTACAAA
Source organism: Madoqua kirkii (assembly GCA_006408675.1). Classification (NCBI taxonomy): domain Eukaryota; kingdom Metazoa; phylum Chordata; class Mammalia; order Artiodactyla; family Bovidae; genus Madoqua; species Madoqua kirkii. The sequence goes on from SJYC01095115.1 coordinate 6,356, forward strand.
CTGTTGGGTGTAAGATAGGCTACACGGATGTATTGTACAAAATGGGAGATATAGCCAATAATGGAGTACAATCTTTAAAAATTGTATTTTTTTTTTAATGTTTGGGACTTCCCTAGTGGTTCAGTTGGTAAAGAATCTGCCTGTAATGCAAGAGATCCCAGTTCAGTCCCTGAGTTGGGAAGATCCCCTGGAGAAGGAAATGGCAACCCACTCCAGTACTTTTGCCTGGAGAATTCCATGGACGGAGGAGCTGGGCAGCCTACAATTCGTGGGACTCACAGAGTCAGACCAGACTGTGTGACTAACTTTCACTTTCAAGGCAATTTTTTAAAAATACCAATTGAGTGGAAAGCAATTTAGTTTTACACCTAATAAATTATTTCAAATAGAACTATAGTTAGGTGTGGTGATTTTGCTTAGGGTTGCTGTCTCAGTACCAATCAGAATTTACCATGGAGTGAGTAAGTATGCTCCAAAGATGCCCTTGACCAAGCAAAGCAGGGCAGGGACTAAGAGGTCTTATGACTGGGAGCGTGCTTTAATTTGGGCTGAGCTCCAGGACACTATGAAATGTCAATGATGAAAGCATGTGAAGTAAGAGTGTAGACAGAAGAATATGGCTGGCTTCCACATTAGACCCAGGAACAAAAGTTCTCAAATGTTAGTTGATGTGCATCCCAATCATGTGGACATTTATTACACAGTAGATTTGTTAGGAAAAGCACACTCACTGAAACTGCCCGTCCTGGCCAAGCCCTTTAGTAACCATTTTCATGAGCTGTTTTACGACAGGAGGTCCTGGTAAGGAGCACGGAACTATAAGCCACCACCAGCCAGAAGAGTTCAGGAGAGGTCAAAAGGAGACAGCACATATCTGACTACCTCCCAGAATCCTTCTCTCTGGCATGCATCTTGGCTGAACAAGGCATGCACCACCAGGAAGGACTCTCAGAGTCAGAATGATTGGCCAAGGACCACCCAGAAACAAATCCCATCACCATAAAACCTGAGACTTCAAGCCAAGTAGCAGAGCAGTTCTCCTGGGTTCCCTTACCCTACTGCTCTCCACTCGGTGCCCTTCCCCAGTAAAATCTCTTGTTTTGTCAGCATTTGTGTGTCCTCAGACAATTCATTTCTGATGTTAGACATGAGCCCAGTTTCAGGCCTTGGTAGGGGCTGTCCTGCAAAAGATTCTTGGGCTCCACAGCTGGGTGAGTCTATGGATGTGGATGACGGCCCACTGACCATATCTGGAAAACCACAGTCCAAGATCTCAAAGTCCCATTTAAGATGCAAACAGAAAGAACTGGGAGTTGACTGAATGTGAAATTGATTCTCCTCTTGAACACACCGTTCATTCAAATCATTTATTGAAAAAGATCTTTCTATATGAAAATCTTATGACCTGCAGTGTTTCTAGAAAGAATTTTGAGAAAGAAACACACACATTTTTGGAAAAGACTGAATTTAATATTTTCAATTGAATTCAATTTACAATTTTTGTAAATAAATTTATCACTGCAGAAATGATCAAAATTCACAAGAAGCCTACTATGGATGACCGTAACACAAAGAAGAATCTTCTGTAAAGTAAAAATTGCCTCCAATTTGTCTATTCTGAACCCTTGATATTCATTTAGATTGTATGTTCTCAAAGCAGAACACATCTGAAATCTGGTTTCTAAATACTTAGAAAGTCAAATTGTCTAATTATTAAGCTCTATCCTTATTTCCCAAACATGTATGAATGAGCTTTCAGGAAGGCATTCACAGTGATGTGCAGAGACAAAAAAAAAGAAAAAGAAAAACCACAATCCTCCCCTCTCCAAAAAAAAAAAAAGAAAACTTCCATTGTTCTTAAATGCATTTTTCAAAGGGTCTATGTTTAAACTTTTTTTTCCTAATAAAGGCAATAAAAATGTTTGGGACCAATATTGCCATATAACTTGAAATTCCTTGTCTACTGAAACCCAAGCCAAAAGGCTTTCTTTAGTTTTATATTAAATTATCCCATTTAGTTGGCTGCCTTAATCAATTTAACTGATTATTTACCAGATCACCATTTCACAGTGTGCAGACACCCCATAAGGACTCTTGTGAACAATTTCTTGGGCTCCTTTTTTCCTTTTTGTCTAAACATTAATACCATCTCCCACTGTATTTAAAATGGATCACCAAGAAGGACCTACCATATAGCACATGGAACTCTGCTCAATGTTATGAGGCAATATGGATGGGAGGGGGGTTTGGGGGAGAATGGGTACATGTGTATGTATGGCTGAGTCCCTGCGCTGTTCACCTGAAACTATCACAACATTGCTAATTGGTTATACTCCAATACAAAATAAAAAGTTAAAAAAAAAAACAAACCCCAAAGAGACTGTCTTCCGTCTTACCTTTAAGCCCCTGCCCACAGCCTCAGGTTCACAAGGCTTTGCAGCTCTGTTATTGGGTCCGTCTGAAAAAAAACTTAGGAATTTCAGATTTCTCTTTCCTATTTGGGGGACAGCTGACTGGGGGGGTAGGGGGCAGAATTGGTGAGGTGACTGAACAAAATGAGTTGAACAGTTAATGCTTTAACCTTGCGTATAATTTATACAATAAACAAAGTCACATGCTCCCCTAATAATTTAGATGTAAGCAAATGTTGATTTATTCAGGAAGGCTACTGCCTGAAGCCAAGCCTGCAGCACTAAAATTTGAATTAAACTAGGACAGAAGCAGGCTAGTCTATAATAACATTTGTATAATTTTATTTTTGCCCTTGGCTCAGTTCATTTCCTCGTACAGTAGATGCATGAAATTGGTTTTTCAGCCACCTTTAGCTGATGTTCACTGATATCCGGGCAGCAGGGAGGCAGGAGAATGCACCTTTTTTAGCTTTGTGTTTTCAATCATAAGGCCTTGAATTCCTAGGTCATTTCTGACAATGATTATCTTTCTCTGAATTGTGTTTTCGGCAAAGATCTCTGAAGAGCCTCATTTCACCTAGAGATACGGTTTTCCCCTCCTCTCCCTGTGAGGGGGCTCTTAGAACTGAGATTGTTAAATAGATGCAAATGTTGTGCTGTTTTTATTCCTTTATTCAAGCCTGGGGGCATGAAATCTGAGTTCTCTTACTCTGCTTTCAGCAGTGAAATAAGGGCCGTAGGAAAGTCTTTAAACGACGGTGAAAAAAATAAATATTAACTTGAAACAGTGAAGGACCAAACCCCCTCATACTATTAACCTTTGACTTAAATAAAAATTAGGAACTACATCTCACCACTTAGCACTTTTGTGAGGGACCGAGGCTCCTCTGGAGGAATCAGGTTTAAGCCAGTAAATAATTTGCAAGAGCTTCTGAAAAGTAGGCAAAGTTTTCCATCCAAACCAGGAGAAAACTTGTTTTTCTCATAGTATTTCCCTGCAGACCAACAGCCCAACAAGCACGGTGCACAAAAGAAAGCACTTGCAAAACCCACAATTGCTTTACACGTCTAACCATTCTTATTCAGGCTTTCAAGCAAAAGTAAGAGCTCTCTGGGGGTCAAAAGTTCTGAAATAAAGAATTTCTTCCCTTAGGTCAGGAAATCAAATATGCTAAAAACTCTCCCTAACCTTTTGTTTAGAAGAAGCTCAAAGGGGGGAAAAATCCCCTAAATTAGAAATGAAAGAATTGGTATTTGCGCTTTATATGAAATCTGCATTTATCTCTCACTTCTTCCAGCTGAGAAGGTAAATAGCAGCCGTGGTGTTTTGGAGGCAAATATTGTTGTGTCCTATTCTTGGTAACGAAATCTGCTCCCAGGCCTGCTCCATCCCTGTCTGATTGTGCCCTGGGGCTGTCGCAGGCAGCCAAAGGAGCCTTTCAGAAAATCCAGGCCATGTTTGACTTCATTACAAATTCCAAATAGAACAAGTTTTCGCCTGGCTTAGGCTTTGGTTATGAAAGTTTCCCACAGCTCTCGAAAATATACAGAATAATAAGTGGCCGGGCAGAGAGAGAGAGGAGGCAGTAATTCCATCAAAGGTTTTTGGTCACATCCTAGAGCACAATCACAGAGCCCAGGGAGCTTATGTCACTAGGACCCAGAGATAAAATGTTTTGCCTTGGGCCTGAGGTCACACATTGGGTCAAGAACTTTGAGGTGCTGTCCTTTGTTCCCCTGTGAAGGGGAGAAAGCCTCCTCTCTGCCCAACCCTGGCTCCCTAGCCTTCCCTGGAGACACACTGTGAAACGTTCTCACCCCCAAGGGGTGGCTGGGAAGCTTCAAATGTTTTTCGGGCATTTCCACCATAAAAGCAAAAATTGATGCGTTTCAGTGGGATAAGCCATGAGGCACAAAGGAAAAACCCCCACGGCGGTGGGTGTGAAAGAGGAAACTTTTTATTGTCCTGCTGCGGATTTTTTTCTTTCATTTTTCTTCTCTTTTCCTTTTGCTAGTCTCTTTATTAAGTCAAGATGTTACAGGAAGGCACCAGTTAATATGACATGCAAGCTTCTGAAGGCAAGCCTTTACTCCCTAGTTACAAATGATAACTCAGGTTGGCCATGTTCCTGATCTCCATCCTTCTTCCTCCCTTCTCCCTGGCTCCAGGTTCTTTTTCTCCTTTTTTTCTGGAAAAAACATAATGAAACACTTTAATGACAAATTCCAGAAGGCCATACCCTATCCTCCAAGAACCCCAACTACTGATCTTATCATCTTCACAGACATGCCCTTTCTTCCTGCACATCTCTATTTTAGAAAACATGAACAAAATACTTCAAATAAGGGGACTTCCTTTGTGGTCCAGTGGTTGAGACTCCATGCTTCCAATGCAAGGGGTGCAGGTCTGATCCCTGGTCAGAGAACTATGATCCCACATACTGTGTGACCAAAAAAACACATTTTTAAAGTGCAAAATACTCATGTAAGTCCAACAGTGGGGCACTTACATTAGGTTTTCTGTTTTTTGTTTTTCCAAAAGAGCCCGTTTACATATATGTCCCTCCGTAGAAGAAGAGTTCATTAGCTCCTTTAAAAAAAATAATTTTGTTTATTTATTTTTGGCTGTGCTGGGTCTTCATCACTGAGAGGGCTTTTCTCTAGTTGCAGAGCGCTGGGGCTACTCTCTGGTTGTGGTGGGTGGGCTCCTCGCTGCAGTGGCTTCTCTTGTTTCAGAGCTCTGCCTCCAGGGCATGCAGGCTTCAGTAGGTGCGGCTCTGGAGCACTAGGGCACAGGCACAGTAGCTGTGAAGCTCCTCTGAAGCGTGTGAGATTCTCCCAGACCAGGATCTGGACCTGCCTCCTGCATTGGCTGGCAGATGCTTTACCACTGAGCCATTACTAGCTCCTTATTTTTGAAAAGCCAGTAACAACAGCCTGACAATTTCTCACCCATCATGCTGACATCATTGGATTGGTGGGCTGTGGCTTCAAGGCCATGGGTAATGGCTTTTCTATACGTGGTTCACAATCCAGTCATTGCCCATCATCCACATACCAGCCACTGTCCTCTTGAAACCCCTTAAGTGATGAAAAAGTCAGGCAGTGGTTGGTGACTAAAGGCTGGACCCTAAGTTGCCCCCAAACTCATTTTTGAAGAGTCTCTGAATATGAACACAACTTTATCAGTGAGTTTTAACCGGGAAGAGCAAGCACTATTGGGTCTCTGTTTCCCACATTTAGTCAAACTTGTAAACTCACCCTTCTGATGGCTTCCATTGGTAGCTGGACCCAACAGAAGTATTCGATAGAATCCATAAGAAAATGATAATTCTGTTTTTCTGATTATATACCACCTGGTAGAGGATATATATATCTTAAATATAAAAAAGGCATTTGTAAGTATTTGTGATTTAAGCAGACTGGAATTATAGTATGAAGAGAAACTGTTACTGGGAAATCTACCATTGGCAGGGGGCAGCAGGCCAACAAGAGTGCCTTGGTTGTGAAAGTGTTAGTTGCTTAGCTGTGTGCTCTTATTTGAGACTCCGTGGACTACATCCCATCAGGCTTCTCTGTCCATGAACTCTCCAGGCAAGAATACTGGAGTGGGTAACCATTCCCTTCTCCAAGGGATCTACTTGACCCAAGGACTGAACCTGGGTTTCCTGTGTATTGCAGATTCTTTACTGTCTGAGCCACCAGGAAAGCTCCAAGAATACTGGAATGTGTAGTCATTTCCTTCTCCAGGAGATCTGCCTGACCCAGGGGTTGAACCCAGGTCTCCTACATTGCAGGCAGATTCTTTACATCTGAGCCACCAGGAAGGCTTGTGTGTCTATATTAAGATCAAGGAAGAAACACAGCCAAGAACAAGGTGAAAAGAAGTTCATTCATTGTCTCAAGGAAATAAAGACCTCAGACTTTTCAAGTGAAAATATACCACTGGCATCAGATACTAATCATAAGGTAATTATTTTTTAAAGAGTTTCCTGAGTAAGACACAGACACCCACGACACCCTTAGGCTAATATATGCACCTAGAGACTAATTCTGCCCTTGGTTGTATGTGCGTTAGTTGTCCTTGGAGTGAATAAAAGCTGCTTTCCATGTTACTCTAGCCTCCTATTTTTTTTTTTTTTAATGCCACTTCAGAAGATAGGGATAAAAATGCATCAGATTAAAAAACACTCCTCAAGGGCAATTTGTATGAAAAGTTAAGCTGGGCAACATCAAACTAGGCCCCTTCCTGTAAAATACATCAAATTCAAAGAAGTACTTTTCTTTAAGTTACTAATCTTTCTAATGAATATCAGACTCCATCAGCCAAACTGCTTTTTTGGCAACAACAGTTTTTACCAATGTAAAAGACTGCAAGATGTATTAACAGAAAGTACCCAAAATATTAATCAATTGCTAAAATACTTTCCTATCCTTTGTCCAAGGAAAAATGCTTTGTTCAAGGAATTTCAAACTTTGTTCAAGGAATTCTGACACTGGAAAGGATGGACCCTGTCAATCACGGCAATTTGGTATTGCAGGTCTTATTCCTGGGACACCCAGTCAGTGGGTACTCTGAGAGAACCCCCTCCCTGCACATTCCCTATAACAGCCCTGGAATGAATGTAATACCAGCTCATCTCCCCAACACCTCTGCATTAACCCACCTCCGATTGCTTAAAATATCAGATGCCATGCCTGATGCTGTAAGAATATTTCAAGTATAAATAAAATTCCTAAGAATTCCCTGGCAGTCCAGTGGTTAGGACTCAGCACTTTCACTGTAGTGACCCAGGTTCAGTCCCTAGTCTGAGAACTAAGATTCTGCAAGCCATATGGTGGTGGGGGGGGGGGGAATGAAAAAGGAAAATTCCTGACCTCATTAGACTACATTTCAGATGTCATAAACGGCCATATCTTGCACCCAGCTCATGAGCCATCCAATGTTCTATAACTCTTTTTTGGAGTTATAGTGTAGTCAGAATTCTGCTTTCATACATGCATTCATTCATTATTTATTGAAAACCTACAATGTACCAGTCACTGTTTCTAGGAGCTAGGGTAAAGTGATAAAGGGGACAGTTAACAACATCCTACTCTCAATGAGTTGATTTTCTACCAGGCAGAGGCATCGACAAACCAGCCAACAAATGAAACCAATCATTTCAAACAACAATAAAAATAAAGGAAGATGATGACACAGAGTGGGCTCACAAGGCTGAGAAGGTTTCCTGGGGGAGGGGAAAACACTGAGCTGTAATCTGAATCCCAAGAAAGACTCAGCTGTTGTGAATCTAAAAAAATAAGATGAATTTTGTCTCTTTCAGAACATTTACGCATATTATTCTGCAGACTGTGTACCCTCAAAACCCGAACACCTACATGATTCCAAGCAGAAATCGTAAAACCCAGGCATAAAGGCATACCTTTTACTTACCAGCAGGACAACTCCAGGCATTATTTCTCAGTTGAGGGCATATTTAATTACCAAACGTTCTGCGGATGTCTTCCAAGTTGTATAGATTGCTGACTTTCAAGAACATAGACTTCTTCCTTTATCACAGAAATACCACTGTCCTTGATGAATTTTCATCTGCAATGATTCATCATTTTGTACTTTACAATTATTTAAGTTCTTCTAAATGACCAGGTACATGCAAAGCACGCTTGCTTTTATTTCATTAGATAACTAACCTCAGAGCTCCGCGAGCAATTTTAAACTTGAGGAAAAAAAAAAAAAATTCAGCTGTGCTGCTATTTCACTGTTCAGGCAACACACTCACCACGCCAGTCAGATTGAGAAATGATTGCCTTTGCTAGTGGCTTACAAGAAAAGACTTCAGGTCACATATTAATTTTTAAAATGTTTTTCTTAAGCCCCTTTTAGCCTTCATGGCACATTCAGAGGCCAGGTATAAAGGAATTCTTAGAATATGGTTTTATTCAATAGCATGCACGTTTACCCCACCATGTCACATCTGGACACCTCCATTCTGGTTGCTTAGGTGTCTGATGGTTTGTCAGAAGGCTAGCCATAACTTAGGCGGAAAACTGGACTCCATTAAAAAAACATTAAAAGCTGAGAAGGAGGCAAGTTGATGTGGCATGGCTCCCAGCAATAAGGAAGCAAGAGTGCACACTGAAGCTTAGAAATAGAAAGTGATGTCCTCATAAAAACATGGCTCCAGGCTGGTGTGCCACTAGAAATTCTTCTGTCAGTTTAGAATATTTAGCTTGAAGGGATTTCGACTTTCAAATGTATCTCTGGATGCAAAATAGGCTGCACAGGAGGAGATAGCATTGAAGAAGGGAAAGACGAACTGCTCCCAATTACGATCGGTTTACGTGAAGCTGAAGATTCCTTTTTTTTCAGATAGCATATTTGATCAGAAAGCATGCAAGTGGGATGGATGAGCTGCCTCGCTGACACCGAGTGATCCGCTGGCCTTCATAACTAGAAAATCGTGCTAAGAACTGATAGGCCAAAACAATATTAAAAGCTTCAGCACTACTGGTTATCAAGGGAAACTTTCAGCCTAATTGGAAAGCTCACAGCTTCAGGCATCTGAAAAGTTTTGGTTTGGGGCTCTTCCGCGGCATTCCAATGCAGTATTTCCAATCAATAATGGGATGCTATTCAGAGCTCCATCATGAGGCTTATGAAGTCTCCTGAGTTTTGTATTTGACTTGTTAAACTGTAAAAAGAGTTGGAGAAACAAACAGAAAAGAAATATCTCAGTCCCCAGCTGCCAAATATAAAACAATCGAATAAACAAACTCCAGTGCTCAAAGAAAACAGGAAATGGCAAAATGGAAAAGACAGACTGACGCATTTTCATGCACAAACAGCGAGCATCTTGGGTGACCTTCCTGAGTGCGATCTGTCCTGCTGGGTGTTAGGCAAAGAGCTCATCTCTCCAGGCAGTTTGAATTATGTGTTAAGATTATGGTGATGCAGATTGTTCCCTAAAACCCACAGACACGAGACTTTTCCTTCCCAACAGATGTGGCCTTCTCAGCCCATTTAGCTATAAGCAGTAGGTTATGAAGGCCAATAGAAGCATATCCCCCAAAGACTCAGAACAGTGCTTTCCTCAGAGCGTCTGTCATCAGCGCCTGTCATCTGCACAGCTGACAACGTCACAATTTTCTTAGCCAACCGCCTTGCACAGAATGGAGCAACAGAATTTTCATCCCTTGGAGATGCCGATGTTTACGGAATGATGTGCTCCAGAGAACTTTCGCTGCCATCTCCAAGGAGTGTTGAAAGGGAACAGGTCCAGAAAAAGTTCTGTACTGGGTTTTGATTTTTCTTTTCCCCCAAAGCTTCATCCAGTTGCCTTCATCAGAGGTTTGAAAGGGAATACAGGAGATCTGAACTGTTGAGTGAGAGGTGAGGAGCTGAAAATACCGATTAATATAAATACCGATAAATATCAATAAATTAATATAAATACCAATTTAAATACTGATTCAACCCAGCACTTGCCCCTGCCCTTTGGTGTGAAACGTCAACTTCTGGAACCAGAGGACAAAAGCCTCCTTTGTGTCCAGGGTAAGAGAGAGACAGACCTCAGCGTGAACCTAAAGAGACATTTTGGGACTTCCCTGGTGGATCAGTGGTGGAGACTCCACCTGCAGCAGATATGTGTTCGATTCCTGGTCCGGGAAGATCCCACATACCTAGAAGCAATTAAGCCTGTGTGCCAAAACTACCATACCTGTGCTCTAGAGCCTGGGAAGTGGGACTGCTGAAACCCGGGCACCCTAGACCTGTGCTCCGCAACAAGAGAGGCCACCACAGTGAGAAGCCCACTCACCACAGTGAAGAGTAGCCGCCATTTGCCGCAGCTAGAGAAGGCCCGTGCAGCAACAAAGACCCAGCACAGCCACAATTAAATAAAATTACTTTTTAAAGAGACACATCTTTATCCACATTTTAATATTTCTGAAATCAAAATACATCTTACCATCACCGTTAGCCACCAGTAGTTGGCCACTAAGTTATCACTGCCCTTAGGCCGGCATAAAGCATATGAAATGACTCAGAAGGGAATCCTAGAGACAGTAGTGGCAGAACATTTTAGGAAATGCTCCATCACCAATGCTTTTGATGGCACAGAGGACAAGCCTGCACAGCAAAACGTGAAGATTACAGGCTCCAAGTAGGAAACTAATTCATAAGAATCACATTCTGAAAATGAAGTTTTGTAAATTCCTCAGCCAATATATTTCATTTTTTGCCTTTTATATATGCACAAGAGATATATAGGGGCAAAATCAATGCCAAAACAAGTACAAGAACCTTTCCAGGGACTTCCCTGGGAGTCCAGTGTTTAAGACTTCACCTTCCAATGCATGGAATGCAGGTTCAACCCCTGGTTGGAGAGTTAAGATCCCACATGCCTTGGGGTCAAAAAAAACCAAACTAACCATAAAACAGAAGTATTATTGTAACAAATTCACTAAAGACTTTTAAAAATGGTGCATATCAAAGAAAACTTAAAAAAAAAACCCTTTCCAAAATAAAAATTCTAAGGCATAAAAATGAATCATGGTGCTTCAGTTGTAGGAGTAATTTTTGTTTTCTTGGTGGAACATAAAACCATAGTGGGTCTTACAACCTATGATACCTGAACTTCACTGAAACCTATGATACCTGAACTTCAGTGAAACACAATAGTTTACTTAACAGCCCAGAACTTCACATCTCTCTTCTGAAAAAGGTTCTAAGAGAGATGGAGGCTGACCCCAGTAGCTGGCCCCAAGATGAATTCACAGAGGTCTACGTGACCACGGTATATTCCCAGTCGATGGCGATATTACTCTCTAGCCATTTATCTGCTTCAACCACAATACAAAACCACAAACAAACTCATTTGCTCATCCCAGCATGCCTTTCCTTTTTCCATTTAGCTTGTCAACTCTGTACCATGTGGACAAAACCTCACAGACATCAATAAAGCCTTGATGGCAAGAGTACTTTTTGGTGATAATCTGTGAAGCAAACGAAATGAAATGATTACCTGATTCAGTGTTTTAATGATAGAATGACTGTAACATGAAATCCAATTGTTCTAAATGCCACTCCAGGAAAAAAAAAAAACAAAAAACAAAAAACAGAAAAAGACACATTAATCTCAAGGTGGGTTGTGTGTGTGTATTCAGGTGCTCAGTTGCTCGGTCATGCCTCACTCTTTGTGACCCCATGGTCTGTAGCCCGTCAGTCTCCTCTGTCCATGGGATTTTCCAGGCAAGAATACTAGAGCGAGTTGCCGTTTCTTTCTCCAGAGGATCTTTCCTGACCCAGGGATTGAACCCTGGTCTCTTGCATTGGCAGGCAGATTCTTTACCACTGTGCTACCTGGGAAGCCCAAGGTGGGTAGAGGAAATTGCTTTAAACTATTTTTTACTAAAATAATTTTTTAAACTTTGACCATCAGATTATAAGCCAACTAAAACACTTAAATATCTTTAAGTTGAATGGCTGAGCAATCATTATTTTTCTGATTCTAAATGTCTCTCTCTCAAAAAAAAAAAAGTAAGAAGTAGATCAGCAATCTTCAATCAAAACTAAAATTTCTAAAACAAACTTTTATTTTGACTTGATTCTTTTTTCCTTATTGAAAATTCATTTTTAAATAGCTACTTCTTTGTCAGTGAATAAACAGAGAACCTACTGGCTTCCCCACTATTTTCTTTTTTTCCTTATTCGTATTTTCCTGCCGAAATCCTCAAAATGATACTGTGGATATCTGCTTTCTGCTTCGTTGAGGCCACCATTAGTGGAGTGAGAATACAGAGGCAAAAAAATACAGCCAATTTAAGTCTTAACAAATGTGCAACCTGCACTTTTAAACGGGTAAGTGGCTATTGAGAGAGAGAGAGAAACATCAAAATAGAGCATGTCAAGATAACTCAGCAACAGTTAATGCAGTCTAAGAAGCATGGCGATTATAATACTTTTAAAAGGGGTTTCTCAGGTGGCTCAGTGGTAAAGATTCAGTCAGTTCAGTTGCTCAGTCGTGTCCGACTCTTTGTGACCCCATGGACTGCAGCACACCAGGCTTCCCTGTCCATCACTAACTTCCGGAGCTTGCTCAAACTCATGTCCATCGGGTCGTTGATGCCATCCAACCATCTCATCCTCTGTTGTCCCCTTCTCCTGCCTCCACCAGTGGTAAATCTGCGGGCGAGTACAGAAGGTACAAGAGACCTGGGTTCGATCCCTGGATGGAGAAGATCCCCTGAAGGAAGAAATGGTAACTCACTTTAGTATCCTTGCCTGGAAAACGTGACAGATAGACAAGCCTAGTGGGCTACAGTCCATAGGATGGCAAACAGTCAGACATGACTTAGCGACAGAATGCGCATGCACATACTCTTCATTAGCATTCAGATAAAAGGTGTTGACACTTATGGAGCCTTTATTATACCCAGCTACTAAATGTTGTGTATATAGACACTTATTGAATCCTTATCTATCCTTCTAAGTAGATACTATGATGATCATCCCAACAGACGAGGAAACTGAGGCAAGGAGAAGTTAAGTGGCTTGCCCAAGGTCAGACATTAAATCGAGCTAAGATTCAAACCTTATCAGGTTGACCTCAACATCAACCACTGTGCTACCTATTCTATGATTCTAAGTGGTATATTTTTTTTCCACATGATGGTCTTAGAATCAATGATTGTCATAGTTTAATTGGCTACATTCTTTTTTGTGTGTGGGGGGACATAAAATATGTCTTAAAATTGATGTCATCTTGGATTCTATGAAATGAAATGGTGTATTGCTTCATTACAAGAGTGAAGAAGATCTGGTTTCTACTGAAAGGTCTCAAACAAAAGGCCCTTCACAATCCAGAAGACTGATGCCAATAGGGACCAGAGTGTGAAACTTTGCAAGGCCTGGAAACTTTCTTCTGTTGTCAGGAGGAAGGTAGCAGTAGGAAGCTAACCCTCCTGTATGCTGGGTAGCAGGCAGCCTTGAGGGGTTGGAACTAGATCAAGGCAGCCCTGGAGGGCTGTTTGCCTTCCTTCTCACCTAGAAGGTGTGGATGTGTGAGACTCCTGAAATGCATTCTCACTGATAAAGCTGAAAGGCTGGCCAAAGTTCACAAAACAAAGGCTCAGAAGCAAATTAAAAGTCAGGATCCAGGTATATCCCTTAGAGGAAGTGTGTTAGTTGCTCATTTGTGTCAGACTCTTTGTGACCCCATGGACTGTAGTCTGCCAGGCTCCTCTGTCCATGGAATTTTCCAGGCAAGAATACTGGAGCAGGTTGCCATGCCCTTCTCCATGGGATCTTCCTGACCCAAGGAATCAAACCATTGTCTCCTGCATTGGCAGGCAGATTCTTTACCATCTGAGCCACCAGGGAAGCTTGGGGCTTTGACAATAAAATTTGTTGAAGACAATGCTAGTTCAGTTCTCTCTGGGGCACTGATCACAATATAGGATGATAAGAACATGCTATCTCGGCACAGGGACTCTTCTCTGCACAGGGGCAGAGGCTGTCTAATAGGCCCGGCTGCGGGCAGCCCCGCATCCCACCAGAGACAAGTTTGATGCTGTCATTGAGGGTGACTCCCATTTTTTCCACATGATGGTCTTAGAATCAATGATTGTCATAGTTTAATTGGCTACATTCTTTTTTGTGTGTGGGGGGACATAAAATATGTCTTAAAATTGATGTCATCTTGGATTCTATGAAATGAAATGGTGTATTGCTTCATTACAAGAGTGAAGAAGATCTGGTTTCTACTGAAAGGTCTCAAACAAAAGGCCCTTCACAATCCAGAAGACTGATGCCAATAGGGACCAGAGTGTGAAACTTTGCAAGGCCTGGAAACTTTCTTCTGTTGTCAGGAGGAAGGTAGCAATAGGAAGCTAACCCTCCTGTATGCTGGGTAGCAAGGCAGCCTTGAGGGGTTGGAACTAGATCAAGGCAGCCCTGGAGGGCTGTTTGCCTTCCTTCTCACCTAGAAGGTGTGGATGTGTGAGACTCCTGAAATGCATTCTCACTGATAAAGCTGAAAGGCTGGCCAAAGTTCACAAAACAAAGGCTCAGAAGCAAATTAAAAGTCAGGATCCAGGTATATCCCTTAGAGGAAGTGTGTTAGTTGCTCATTTGTGACCCCATGGACTGTAGTCTGCCAGGCTCCTCTGTCCATGGAATTTTCCAGGCAAGAATACTGGAGCAGGTTGCCATGCCCTTCTCCATGGGATCTTCCTGACCCAAGGAATCAAACCATTGTCTCCTGCATTGGCAGGCAGATTCTTTACCATCTGAGCCACCAGGGAAGCTTGGGGCTTTGACAATAAAATTTGTTGAAGACAATGCTAGTTCAGTTCTCTCTGGGGCACTGATCACAATATAGGATGATAAGAACATGCTATCTCGGCACAGGGACTCTTCTCTGCACAGGGGCAGAGGCTGTCTAATAGGCCCGGCTGCGGGCAGCCCCACATCCCACCAGAGACAAGTTTGATGCTGTCATTGAGGGTGACTCCCTAGAGAAAGTCTTGAACGGTGAACTTGAGGGAAAAAGGCAAAATCCAGAAATAAGAAGAAAATGGTGAATAGCAAGCTGAAGGGCAAAGAGAACCTCAACATTCAAAATCGGCTGGAGGTGAGTTAAGACGCCGCTGAGCACAAAACCAGAGTCTGCAAGAAAGACGGAGAGGGGAGGCTGTCAGACAGAAAAGTGTGTGGATTTATGAAAGCAGCCTGGCCAAACCGCGGGCTTCATCAGAAACTAATGAAATAGAAAATCCCCCCGCCCCCCACCTGCCATCCCTCCTGCCCTGCTCCGTTACCATCCCTAATCAAAAGAATTGACGAATAAAATCAGAGATAGTGACAATCTGAAGGAGAAAAACTGAAGACAGACGGGGAGGGTCTGGCAAGGGGAGAAACAGGATCGCACGTTTGAAGACAGACTCCTACAGGTAAGACTGGGGGCGAGAGTTTCCAATTACAGACAAGGGCGAAAATGGCAGAGAAGATATGAAATATCATATTTGTGTTTGTTCTGTACAGAAAATCAGGCTCTTCTTACCTCAAGGACAATTTTCACAGAAAGCGAGATGGGCTGTGAGCAAGGATGGGGATTCTCGCCACCTGGAGGATCCGCTCGCGGTCATAGCGCCCCCGGGAGGCCGAACCCGGCACTGCAGCCACAAGGAGGCCCGGTCCTGACGCCCGCAGGTCCCTCACAGACTAATACACGCACCCAGGACACACACACACACACATACACACACACACACACACACACAAGACTCCTCTTCTGTCAGAAACTACTCTAGAGTTCTCTGATTCCTCCCCACCCTGCTCATTCCAGTCCATGCTACATTCTGATACATCTGAAAAATTCCATTTTTTCTGCCCTTCCTACCACCCCAAGGTGGCCTCAGATTGCATCGTTAAGCTAGCACTGAATTATTACACGTGATCTTCACCGACCTACCTTGACACCCCATCCCCTCCCACAGTTCTCTCAAATCCTCGGTTCAGCTGCCCGAATCCCAAGGTCCCTGTCTGCTCTGCTCTGCTGACTTGCTTCTCTCCACTTGTCCAAATACCTCATGTCTTTTAACTCTGCTCAATGGTATGTGGCAGCCTGGATGGGAAAGGAGTATGGGGGAGAATGGATACGTGTATGTTCACCTGAAACCATCACAACATTGTCAATCAGCTATATGTATGTGTGTTTGTGCTAAGTCGCTTCAGTTGTGTCTGACTCTTTGTGACCCTAGGGACCATGGCCCTAGGCTCCTCTGTCCATGGGATTCTCCAGCAAGAGTACAGGAGTGGGTTGCCTTGCCCTCCTCCAAGGGACCTTCCTGACCCAGGGATCGAACCCATGTCTCTTACAACTGCTGCACTGACAGACGGTTCTTTACCACTAGCACCACCTGGGAAGCCCCAGTTGGCTATATCCCAGTAAAAAATAAAAAGCAAAAATAAAATTTCACTTTTTTTTTTTTAACTGCTTTATTGAGATTTAGTTTGCATGCCATCTACTTTGCTAGTTTAAAGCATTCAGTCATTTGATACATTTGCAATGTTGGGCAGCCACCACCACTAATTCCAGGGTATTTTCATCACCCCCAAAAGGAAACTCAGATCCATTAGCAGTTATTCTTTTTTCATCACCACCCACACTGTCCCCTGGTAGCCACAACTCTACTTTGACTTCTATGGATGATCCACCTGTTCTGGACATTTCACACAAATAGAATCATAAATCACATAAATGGATCCTTTGTGCCTGGCTTCTTTCATCTGGATTTCAAGGTTCCCCCATAGTTTAGAGTGTATTAGTACTTCATTTTTTTCTGTTACTGAATAATTTTTCATTGTGTGGATACACGACATTATGTTCATCCATTCATCACTGATGGACATTTCGTTGTTTCTAATTTGAAGCTGTTAAGAATAATGCTGTTCTGAATATTTGTGTATGTGTTTGTGCGTATATATGTTTTCATTTGTCTTGGAGTGGAATAGCTTGGTCCTATGGTAACTCTGTGCTTAATATTTTGGAAACCTGCCAGACTGTTTTCCAAAGTGGCTGCTCTATTTTACATCCCCATGGGGCTTCCTGGAAGCTCAGCTGGTAAAGAATCTGCCTGCAATGCAGGAGACCATAGTTCAATTCCTGAGTCAGGAACATCTGCTGGACAGGGGATAGGCTACCCACTCCCGTATTCTTGGCTTCCCTGGTGGGTCAGCTGGTAAAGAATCCACCTGTAATGCAGGAGACCTGGGTTCAGTCCCTGGGCTGTGAGTTGAGAAGGGAATGGCTACCCACTCCAGTATTCCAGCCTGGAGAATTCCATGGACTGTGTAGTCTGTGGGGTTGCAAAGAGTCATAAACGACTGAGTGACTTTCACTCACTCATGAGCAGTGTATGAAGGCTCCAATTTCCCCACACCCTTGACAACACTTGTGATTATTTGAGATTCACCTTTAACAAGAAATATATATATATATATATATAACCAGTTTGCTGATATTTCTCACTATGTGGCAGAGTCTGTGCTTAGTGATCTATGTATATATTATCTGCTTAATCTTCAAAATACCCGAGAAGCAAATTTTTTCTTCTTTTTGCAAATGAGGTGATCAAGGATTAGAATTTAGTGACCAGACAAAACTATGGTAGTGGTTCAAGGACTCATGCTTCCAAAGCTCACTTTCAAATACAACTCTAGATAGCCCTCCAAGATGCCTTTACCTCCAGCCCCTGAGACCATTCTTCTGAACGCAGAGTGAGCTGGTAATGGTTTGCATTACCACCTTGAATGGTTCTATGGTCGTCTGCTGTATAAAATATTATTTTCCCATTTAGACAGTAAACACTGTTGGCTGGAATTACTTTCCCGCCATTTTGTGCTGGGGAAATAAAATGTTTAATCAACACTCTACGAGTTGACAGAATTTTTTGAGAATTTTTTGTTTGCTTTCTTTTTTTCTGAGAGGTGGGGGATACATTGAAGTCATACCGTTTCCCTTTTGGCTTGTTTCCATGATGTCTGTGTGAAGCAAGAAGGAATAGATCGTGATGATGCTCACACTCATACCTCACACACTGCTAGAAACTGCAGGAATACATGTTATAGACAGCATCACCTGTTTTCTTTAAAAAAAAAAAAAAAAGAAAAAAGAAACAACACTTTTTAATAGAAAAACCTCAACTTTTCCTTAGGAATCCAATACACACACACATACACACACAAACACGCTCACCCCACTCCCTACATACAAATATACCATGCACACACATATATCATATGTACATACATGTGAACATATTTTTGCATGTGTTGTACATACCAGGGACTTTATCTATGTCATCTTTTATCCATCTAACACAACCACAAGGTAAGTATTAATTACTCTCATTTTATACATAAACAAACTGATGTACACAAGTTCATTTGCTCAAGGTTGCTGTTGTTTAGTCACTAAAACATGTCCAACTCTTTGTGACCCAATGGACTGTAGCCCGGTAGGCTCCTCTGCCCAAGGCATTTCCCAGGCAAGAATACTGGAGTGGGTTGCCATTTCCTTCTCCAAGGGATCTTTCCAACTCAGGGATCAAGCCCATATCTCTTGCTTCGCAAGTGGATTCTTTATCACTGAGCCACCTGGGAAGCCCAAGGTTACACAGGTAGTAAATGACAGAACCAACTTGGACCATTAAACCACTAAGTCTTTTCACCACACCACGCTCCTCTCTCAGATGTTCCAGGAGGCATGTAGCTTGGTCACAGAGCTTCACTAATTCGTCCCCTAGCACCTATCCTGTGGCCACCACAACCTGTCCCCCACAGTCCAGCTCAGTGTAATCTCCTCTGTGTTCCCGTCCCTGCACTCTCCACAAACAAACATCTTCATCAAACTCCAGAGATTTACATGAAAACATTCCAGGACAAGAAGCAGGTGCAGTTTGGGTTTATGGACATGGGGCTTATGATTTTGAAACGAGGCACTGGGTCTAGATGACGTTCAACTCTTTACATCATGCCCAACCTCAATGGACTCCAAAGTGTTATCCAACAAACTCTGAAAGAAAAATAGTACTTTCCACATGTTAAAATGGGGTCCACTCGATCAAGTTCTCATGAGTTACATCTAGACAAACTTGAATGAGGACCATCAAAAGAGCCTGCAACTAATTCTAGAATGCCCAACCTCAACGGACTCCAAAGTGTTATCCAACAAACTCTGAAAGAAAAATAGTACTTTCCACATGTTAAAATGGGGTCCACTCGATCAAGTTCTCATGAGTTACATCTAGACAAACTTGAATGAGGACCATCAAAAGAGCCTGCAACTAATTCTAGATAGATTGGTTTTAATCCAGTGAGACATTTATCACTTAACCTCCCTGGGCTTAAGTTTCTTCGACTATTAAAAAAAACAACAAAAAACTGGTTGAATTACATGATCCTGAAGGTCCTCTTTAAATATGAAATTGTGTGATTCTTTAATAATGAGGAAGGGCCTCTCAGGAGTAGGGGGTAAGAGAATGGAGAACAGGGTAATTTACCTGTGTAATGTGCTTCAAGGGGACAAGAACTCCCCAAAGGAAATGTGGATTATTTTGTGAGTTCACAATGGAAGAGAGAAGATTCATAGTTTCATTAGATTCACAATGGACTCAGTAACCTCCCATGTCTGCCAGCTGCTTGCTTGTAGGTTGGACTGACTCTGTGCAACCCCATAGACGGAAGCCCACCAGGCTCCCCTGCCCCTGGGATTCTCCAGGCAAGCACACTGGAGTGGGTTGCCACTTCCTGCTCCAATGCATGAAAGTGAAAAGTGAAAGTGAAGTTGCTCAGTAGTGTCCGACTCTTAGCGACCCCATGGACTGCAGCCCACCAGGCTCCTCCAGCCATGGGATTTTCCAGGCAAGAGTACTGGAGTGGGGTGCCATTGCCTTCTCCGGTGGAGGTACTCTAGTTCTGGGTAACTCTGCCATCAGAGGAGAAGGTACCTCTGTAGAAAAAGGCATGGATGCCCACACTGCATAACTACTACTCCTACCCACCACTCAACATGAGGGCAAAGAGGAAGATCTGGACATTTTAAAAATAGAAATTACAAAATGAAGGGTAATAAACAGGTGCATTTTAAACAGAATTATATACCTACAACGAATGGGCCTTCACTTTAAGCAAATGGATCTGAACTTGAAGGAATTTTAGGGGTATGTGTTGTGTTTTCAATATTTCATTACTTTTTGTTTTAACTACAGTAAAATATACATAGGCTCAAATGGTAAAGAATCGTCTAGAAATGCAGGAGCCCTGGGTTGGATCCCTGGATCGGGAAGATCCCCTGGAGAAGAGAAGGGCTACCCACTCCAGTGTTCTTGCCTGGAGAATCCCACGGACAGGGGAGCCTGGGGGGCCACAGTCCATAGGATCGCAAAGAGCTGGACACGACTGAGTGACTTACAAAAATAAAAGAAATGCAAACCATAGAATGGTTTTAACCATTTCTTAGTGTACAGCTCAGTGGTGTGAAGTATGTTCAAATTGCTATGCACCCATTACCACCATCCATCTCTGGAACACCTTCATCTTCCAAACTGAAACTCCACACCCCTTAAACATTAACTCCTCCTTCCTTCCTTCCTTCTTCTCCCACCCCCATTAGCCCCCGGAAAGCACCATTTAACTTCCTATTTTCTCTGTGAATTTGACAACTCTATATTCTTCATGTAAGTGGAAGTATACAATATGTATGCTTTTGTTTCCAGTTTATCTCACTTGGCATCTTCAAGCGTTATCCATGTTATAGCATGTGTCAGAATTTCATTTTTTTTTAAGATGGAATAATATTCCATTGTGTATAGAGACCACATCTCGTGTATCTGTTCATTCATCAATAGACATTTGGGCTGCATCCTCCTTTCTTTTGGCTATCGTGGATAATGCTGCCATGATCCTTGGAACACATATATTTGTGTCCCTGCTCTCAATTCCTTTGGGTAGGGGTGTTAGATTCTTAGGAAAAATTCTCTAGGACTTCAGAAACCTATGCCAAAAAACGTTAATGCCAAACTGAT
This sequence comes from Madoqua kirkii, assembly GCA_006408675.1. Lineage (NCBI taxonomy): Eukaryota > Metazoa > Chordata > Mammalia > Artiodactyla > Bovidae > Madoqua > Madoqua kirkii. Next base: position 27,358 of record SJYC01095115.1, read on the forward strand.
AAAATCACCAAATCCTGGGGGCAGTAATTCCTCTCTTTGTGTATGTACTCACTAACTCCCGTTTGACTCTTTGCAACCCCACAGACCATAGCCTGCCAGACCACTATGTCCATGGGATTTTCCCATACCTACTTGTTAACAATCTTGGTCTCTCTTTTTTTTTTTTTTTAATTTCAATTGTTTTTCTAATGTGTTCTTTCCTTTATATTCATTCGCTCACTCATTAACAAGTATTATTGGGCACAAATTGTACGCCAAGCTTTACATTAGGCCCTGAAGACACTAGTGAGAAAAGGCAGATATAGTTCTTATGTTGTAGAAGCAGATGGTAATCAAATAATAAGCAAACACAAAATTGCAATCTGGTTAGTATTCTAAAGGAAAAGGCCAATGGACTATGAGTGCTTTCCAGTTTGAAAACACTCTGACTACTGAAGTTTAAATGGATCAAACTTCAGGACTGAGCTGTTCTAAGGGGAAGGCTTCCTGAGAAAATATTTGAGCTAATGCATGAGCAAGAGTTCCTAAGCTAGAGAAGAGAAAGAGCGTCCTGCATAAAGGAGGCTCCTCTTGTGCCATAAAGAAGGCTGAGCACTGAAGAATGGATGCTCTCAAACGTGGTACTTGAGAAGACTCTTGAGAGTCCCCTGGACAGCAAGGAGACCAAACCAGTCAATCCTAAAAGAAATCAACCCTGAATATCCATTGGAAGGACTATGCTGAAGCTGAAGCTCCAAGACTTTGGCCACCTGATGCAAAGAGCTGATTCACTGGAAAAGCCTCTGATTCTGAGAAAGATTGAAGGTAGGAGGAGAAGGGGTGACAGAGGATGAGATGGTTGGATGACATCATCAACTCAATGGACATGAGTCACAGTAAACTCCAGGAGATGGTGAAGGACAGGGAAGCCTGGCATGCTGCAGTCCATGGGATCACAGAGTCAGAAAACTTAGCCACTGAACAGCAACAAATTGTGCAAAGGTCCTGGGGCAGAGAGCTGGGTGGAAGAAGCTAAATGGGACCCTAAGTACTCAGGGCAATCCAGAGTTGGGAGAGAGAAGCCTCTTGTATATGCAGAGGGAGCTGGGCCAGAGCAATCAGGGCCTTGATAAAATCTGGAGAGCAGGGAGAAATTATTGAAAAGATCTGCCTGCATATTGACAGCCTCCTGAGGTTTAGGTTCCTTCTATCAACAAAAGAATCCTGTAAACAGAAAGCATAAGAAGAGGAGGGTCTCTGTCTTGAGGCTGCATCTTTCTGGAATGTGAAGGCGGAACCACCCTTCTACTTAACATGAGGGCTGTGGGGGCAGCAGTTAACTGGCTGGTTATCAGTATTAGGAGTTGGAGGCTTGCAGTCATACTCTTTTTTTTTTAAAGTTCAGTTCAGTCGCTCAATCATGTCTGACTCGTTGCGACCCCATGAATCGCAGCACGCCAGGCCTCCCTGTCCATCACCAACTCCTGCAGTTCACTTAGACTCACGTCCATCAAGTCAGTGATGTCATCCAACCATCTCATCCTCTGTTGTCCCCTTTTCCTCCTGCCCCCAATCCCTCCCAGCAACACAGTCTTTTCCAATGAGTCAACTCTTCGCATGAGGTGGCCAAAGTACTGGAGTTTCAGCTTTAGCATCATTCCTTTCAAAGAAATCCCATGGTTGATCTCCTTCAGAATGGACTAGTTGGATCTCCTTGCAGTCCAAGGGACTCTCAAGAGTCTTCTCCAACACCACAGTTCAAAAGCATCAGTTCTTCGGAGCTCAGCCTTCTTCACAGTCCAACTCTCACATCCATACATGACCACAGGAAAAACCATAGCCTTGACTAGACAGACCTTAGTTGGCAAAGTAATGTCTCTGCTTTTGAATACACTATCTAGGGTGGTCATAACTTTTCTTCCAAGGAGTAAGCATCTTCTAATTTCATGGCTGCAAGCATCATCTGCAGTGATTTTAGAGCCCCCCAAAATAAAATCTGACACTGTTTCCACTGTTTCCCCACCTATTTCCCATGAAGTGATGGCACCAGATGCCATGATCTTTGTTTTCTGAATGTTGAGCTTTAAGCCAACTTTTTCACTCTCCACTTTCACTTTCATCAAGAGGCTTTTTAGTTCCTCTTCACTGTCTGCCGTAAGGGTGGTGTCATTTGCATATCTGAGGTTATTGATATTTCTTCTGGCAATCTTGATTCCAGCTTGTGTTTCTTCCAGTCCAGCGTTTCTCATGATGTACTCTGCTTATAAGTTAAATAAGCAGGGTGACAACATAGAGCCTTGTGGTTCAGTGGTAAAGAATCCACCTGCCAATGTATGAGACGCATTCAATCCTTGGGTCAGGAAGACTCCCTGGAGAAGGAAATATCAACCCACTCCAGTATTCTTGTCTGGAAAATTCCATGGAGAGAGGAGCCTGGCAGCCTACAGTCCATGGGGGTCACAAAGAGTCAGACAGGCCTTGGCAACTAAAAATAACATAATTGCTTTACAATGGTGTGTGAGTTTCTGCTGTACCACAAAATGAATCAGCTATACATATGCATATATCCCCTCCCTCTTGGATCTCTCTCCCATCCCCCCTATCCCTTCTCCATCCCACCCCTCTAGATCATCACAGAGCGCCAAGCTGAGCTCTCTGCATGATACAGCAGCTTCCCGCTAGCTATCTATTGTCCACAGGGCAGTGTTGAAACTCCTCTTGTTACTGTCCAGACAATTCCTACCATAGCCATAGACATGGTGTTTAGAATTCCACAGGAGCCAGGCCTTGTGTTGATTACCAAGGACACTTGGAATTAAGGCAGCCAAAAGTAGTCAATTCTGATGCTTAGGCTATTAGATCACCATGGGGCTCGAGAGCGATATTCCCGCTCTGCAGGAAATGCTTCAGTTGGCTTTGTGCATGAGGGCCCCCTTTCTCCCTTGCACTCTATCAGTATCTCATCCTCTGTCTCGTACCTCTGCCAGAGACAAAGTACCTGACCACCCAGATCAGGGTCCTATTCAGTTGCAAAATTTTAGGTTCATTTAAAAAAAAAGGTATCTGTTTTTATGTGCATGAACAATTTTTTTTTCCTCCTACGAAAGGAAATGTGAGGATTTTACCTATAATTCATATGACACTGCGCATGGAGACACAGTCCAAGCAAAGAAAAGAAAACGGCAGGAATCTTACAACATTCAAGCGTTAAACTCAGACTGCTGCAAGACTGCTTTGTGATTTGATACACAACATAATAGCTGAGCAGAGGGGTCAAGGCCTTCGTCTGAGAAAAGGTTCAACTGCAGCCGAAGTTGGGTAAAGTAGTTACAAAGAGAAAAAGGCATAGCTCCCCCAGATAGCTCTTCTGTGTACACGGCTTGCCTGGGAGAGGCGGTGTCAGCGCTCCCATTTGGGTTTCCTAATTAGGAAATGTATACAGTCATGTTTCTCCAAAATTAAGAGCCTAAGAGCTAATTAGGCTGTGAAGATGTTCCTCTAGAACTTGCTTTGGAAAACACTTTCCCCCTCGCACCCCCCCTTTTTTTTGTCACCAACAGAGGACTAGGGGAGGTGTTAAGAAGAAGATAAATGTGATGGAAATTGAAACGAAGTGGGTAGAATACAAGTGGGGTATCTAAAGAATTGAGAGTGGGCTTCCCTGCTGGCTCAGATGGTAAAGAATATGCCTGCAATGCAGGAAACCCCAGTTTCATCCCTAGGTCAGAAAGATCCCCTGGAGAAGGGGATGGAAACCCACTCCAGTATTCTTGCCTGGAAAATTCCATGAACAGAGGAGCCTGGTGAGCTACGGTCAAGAATGGAGAACTTATGTTCTACCATTTCAAGTCCATCTATGCCAATTTAGCTTCCAGGCATCCCTGAGTTGAACTCTGTGACCTAAGCCAAGTTATAAGAATTATGACCCGGCACAGAGTTGCGGGGGTATGTATCAGCTTAGGAACATGAGGAAGAGATTTTCTGTTACTTGCCTGCCTTCTTCCTTTCTTATTTCCAAAATTGAGGGTGGCATTGGCATTACAGGGATTCCCTGTGTGGCTCAGATGGTAAAGAATCTGCCTACCATGCGGGAGACCTGGGTTTGATCCCTGGGTTGGGAAGATCCCCTGGAGAAGGGAACGGCCACCCACTCTAGTAGAACTGCCTGGAGAATTCCATGAACAGAAGAGCTTGGCAGGCTACAGTCCATGGGATATGACTGAAAGACTTTCATTTTGGCATTACAAAGACTCAACCACCCTAGTAATAGTTACTCTTTACTCTAGACAAAGCCACCCCTTTCCTGCTCACTCCCAGAAGAGGAAGGTCTTACTGAGGTTTCCAAAGCCAGCTGCATCTCGTTCAATGTCTCTGGATTGTGAGTTTGACTCCCCACCCACCAGCACATCAGAAAGCAGGCTCTGCCTGTAGAGAAATCATTGCAGAACCTCCGGAGACTTTAGAAGAGCGATGACAGCAGAGTAACTACAAGAGCCAAAGTCTCCATAGAAAAGAGACAGAGAAGGAAGGAGGAGGGAGAAGTGGAAGCAGTCACTTGCCTATTTCACTGTACAGACCAGGAGCTTACCCCACGGATAAAGAAATTGGTTGACTTTTTTTTCACTTGTTTTATTTACTGAATACTGTGGCACAGAACTGGAGAAGGCAATGGCACCCCACTCCAGTACTCTTGCCTGGACAATCCTATGGACGGAGGAGCCTGGTAGGCTGCAGTCCATGGGGTCGCTGAGGGTCGGACATGACTGAGTGACTTCACTTTCACTTTTCATTTCCATGTATTGAAGAAGGAAATGGCAACCCACTCCAGGGTTCTTGCCTGGAGTATCCCAGGGACGGGGGAGCCTGGTGGGCTGCCATCTATGGGGTTGTAGAGTCGGACACAACTGAAACGACTTAGCGGCAGCAGCAGCAGTAGCATAAAATGAATTATTTGAAAGGCTCATTCACTATTTCACTTTATATATGTTTCCTGCAAGAGCCAGTTTTGGGTCTAAGATGCCAAAGATGAGTACAAAATAGATGAGACTGAGAGCAAAATGCCTGGTTATGACTAAGACAAATGCAAGTTCTCATCTGATGGAGAGAGTCTGGTCTTGGAGTCAGAGAAGGCTGTTCCTCTTACCACATGTCTTTCTCTTTCTCTTTATCTTCAGTACAACTGGGTTAACACTCCTGGTTGACAGGACCAAACGAAGTAATGGAGGTGAACGTGTTTAGTTAACTGTATAAACAGAACTTCTTATTGTCTCAGTTTGAATGAAGAAGGTTAGAAAGAAAGGAAAGTCTTAAAGGGAAACCAACAGGCTTAAATGGAATAGTGGCAGAGTTAGTTAAGGCCAAATTTGTGGTATATTAAAACATAGACTCAAAGTCAGAAAGAGAAAAACAGAATCTATCCATGCATATATATGTAATCTATAAAAATGGTACTGATGTACCTAGGTGCAGGGTAGGAGTGGAGATGCAGATATGGAGAATGGGCTTCACAGTGCAGGAAGGAAAGGGTGGAAAGAATTGAGAAGTAGCCTTGCCATATATACATGATCATGTGTAAAACAGCTAGCTAGAGGGAAGCTGCTATATAACACAGGGAGCCCGGCCTGGTGCTCTGTGATGACCTGGAAGGGGTGGGATGGGGGAGAGGAGGGAGGCTCGAAAGGGAGGGGATATATATATAAAGTGATGACTGTTTCACCTTCTTGTATAGCAGAAACCAACACAACATTGTAAAGCAATTTTCCTCCAGAAAAAAAAAATTACTAAAATATAGACTAAAATCTGTATGAAGATGCTTTCAAATTCAACACGTTGTCTTAAAACAGAGACCATATTTGTTTTTGTTGTTCAGTCACTAAGTTATGTCCAACTCTTTTTGACACCATGGACTGCAACATGCCAGGATTCCCTGTCCTTCACTATCTCCCTGAGTTTGTTCAAACTCATGTTCATCGAGTCATTGAGTCTATCTAACTATCTCATCCTCTTCCGCCCTCTTCCCCTTTGCCCTCAATCCTTCTCAGCATCAGAGTCTTTTCCAATGAGTTAGCTCTTTGCATGAGGTGGTCAAAGTATTGGAGGTTCATATTAACATCTTAATTTACTCCTTCCAGTTCTTCAGGGAATGGAAATGGAAACTTGTGACTTCTAAGAGACGAAAGAAGGGAAAGGAGAAGTAGGTTTATGCATTCTCCACCACCTAACCCCAGCCCTTCTCCCATAAATCTGCAGAAACGTGGGCTCCTTGACTAGGGTCTGCCCCTTAATTTATTCATTATCAATTAAAAATTTTTTTCTAGCATCTTTACCATAGGCTTCATTCCTTTTGGATCAGACATGAGGAAGAATCTTCTCTTCTGTTTAAGAGTCTCCTTTTTGCTTCTGGAAGACATTTTTCTGGGAAACTCACAGCACAGCTCTGGGAGAAAGAGTTGAATAATACCAATATCTCAAAAAGGCACTTCTCTAAATGTGATTTTGATAGGCCCTCTCTGCCATCAGCAACAACATTTCTTACTAAGAAACCATAGGAAAGAGGAAAAGATGAGCCACAGATGAAGATCAGTTTTCAGGTTGAGTAGACTTAAAAAACCAGTGAGTGACATCCCTATATGAAGAAGGAAAAGAAGAAAACAGGAGAGAGCTGCGTTCTTACGCTTCAATATCTAACGATTTCTCTTGCTGCTTTTTCCAGAAACAAACAAACAAAAATTCATTTCTGGGAAATAGAAGGGCACCAATAAAACTAATGACAAATTACCATGAGGCTAAAGGAAGTGGGTGTTTAAGCCGAGTGGACAGACCAACCAAGCATCTGTGGATGGCCACAAAGAATGAAGCAAGAAGACTAGCCTGCAGCCTATGTGGTCGATCCAAACCAACCCAAACCCCAAGAGAAATGAAAAAGTAAAAACATGGACTTTTAGTTTCATAACTTCCCAAAACAAAACAAGGCATCCAGTTCCAGTTCCCTCAACTAGTGTTACATCCATAACACGAGGCAAAGGATTCCATTTAGTTAATTATTTCACTAATCTACAAACTGCTTTAGATTTTGCATTTTCAAGGTGCAAAGTACAAGGTCATGTCTACAGAATGACAATCACAGAGGACACATCTAAAATATTGTCAAGGGATTTCCGTGGTAGTCCAGAGGCTAAGTAAGACTCCATGCTCCCAACGCAGGGCACTTTGGTTCAATCCCTGGTGGGGAAACTAGATCCCATATGCTGCAACTAAGATCTGGCACAGCCAAATAAATTAAAATATTGTTGAACAGAAGGCTGTTTTGCCTATATAATTCCAAGGATCTAGACAGATGCCTTCTCTTTGATATTTCTCTTTACCACAAAAAGATAAGTTTTAAATCATGTATTTGTTGCAGGCCAAAGACGGAGCCCTTCCTACCTCCCCCCAAATCTAACTGGAATTTGTCAAAGGGAAAAAACCTGAGGAAGCTCAGCTATTTCCAGGGATTTGATCTGACTCAGATTATACAAGTTTTTATAACACAATGAAGGACTCTGCAATGAACTTGAGCTGAGTACAGAAGTGGTCTGAGCTCACACATGAATTGGTAAAGAGACATTTGCAGTTTTTTCTTTCTCGTTGAGGTGGTGGTGGTAAAACATAGGTAAGTTCCCATTTTAGTCTTTTTAAGTGTATAGTTCAATGGCTCCCCACTCCAGTACTCTTGCCTGGAAGGTCCCATGGATGGAGGAGCCTGGTGAGCTGCAGTCTGTGGGGTCGCTGGGAGTCAGATACGACTGAGCTACTTCACTTTCACTTTTCACTTTCATGCATTGGGGAAGGGAATGGCAACCCACTCTAGTGTTCTTGCCTGGAGAATCCCAGGGACGAGGGAGCCTGGTGGGCTGCCGTCTATGGGGTCACGACTGAAGTGACTTAGCAGCAGTAGCAGCAGCACGTGTATAGTTCAGTAGCTTTAAGCATATTCATGTTCTTAACTCTCACCACTGTCCATCTTCAGATACTTTTCATCTTCCCAAATTGAAGCTCTGTACCCATTAAACAATAACCATAAACAATAATCCCTCTCTCCTCTTCCCCAGCACCTAGTAACTACTGATGTAGTCCTGTCTTTATGAATTTGATACTCTATCTAGGTACCCCATGTAGGTGAAATCAGACAATATTTTGTCCTTTGATTCCCATGATATTTTGACATGACAGAGCATCAAAAAACTTAAACAACTAAACCCTAGGTGTAATAAATAAAAGGAAAAAGATCTACTAATATTGCCATACCATTACTAGCAATCCCAACCATGCTCCAGGTTCTGAGTTAGATGCCTCCTCTTTCTTGTTATTTCGCATTCCCACATAACAGTGTTTTAAATTATGTATTGGTGGCAGACCAAAAATTTCATCCTTCTCACTCTAACCACCCCCCAAATTTCTTTCTGAAAGCTTTTTACTGTAGGAGGAAAAGCCGGGGAAATTCTCACCCCCTACTTTGGGGAAAGGAAAGTCACAGGATGATCAGAACAAGTACCAATCAAAAATCTTCAGAGGCAGACAAATAACATAAAATGATGAGTTACTGATGAGTTACTATCATTATCTTCTAAGGTCTTTCACAGAGCCTTTGTTTTGGGGGGACAACAACGATTAGGAAAGAAAGAGACACAGAGGCTTTGTTTTCTCAGCAGGAGCTGCTGTACATTTGGTACAATGGATATGAGGGGTTTTTTTTTCTTTTAAAAAAATTAAGATATCCATTATCTACAAAGCAACCTCAGAGGGACAGATTGAGGATTTTAGAATTTCATGTCTGATTCTCATAGCCAGATGGTCTTTACACAATTGAAGTTCCCTTCCATCATTCATAATTATTTCTTATCACTACTATCATTAATGTTATTATTAGGAATATTGAAATCATTTAAACCCCCATGCTGAATAGTCCTGTCAACTTGTTCCCCCACCTCCCAGCACCCAGTTTAACTGTTCAGGCTTATGCTCAGTAAGATTTTAGAACTGCTTTCTCTCTTGATAACTTTAAAGAAAGTACAAAATTCTTGCTTCCCATAGCAATTTATTTATAGTGGCTCCTATACATCTTGAACAGTAATATATTTGTTTCTTGTTTAATTATTATTTTTTCACCAGATACTTTTTGTTGCTGTTCTTAGGTTTATTTTTAACTAAAGCCTATTCATGACTTTTTTTCTGTTAAATAAATGTTATACTTTTAATCATAGGATGATGGCCATTGGATATGTTTTATAAGGTCGTTTTTAGGAGTGGAACAGGGAAAGTGTTTTATTTTATTTCCTAGAACCAATCATTTGAGTAGACCTTCTTAACTAGGTTCTCATTGTCCTGAAATAGGAAAAAGCCTGAGCATTTGTTTGGGCCTTTTTAAAGAAAATATTTATTTCACTGTGCCAGGTCTTGGTTGCAGCATGCAGAATCTAGTTACCTCACCAGGGATCGAACCCTGGCCCCCGACATTGGGAGTGTGGAGTTTTAGTCACTGGACCACCGGGAAGTCCCAGGGAAAGATTTTTTAAAAATTGAAATATGACATCTGAATCATTATAGTTTTAAAGTTAGTAATGTGCTTAAGGCAGATTTTTTATGGTTAGCAAAGCTGAGAGGTTCTGACACCCAGAGGATGCATGAGAAGATAACTTTACATAAATGTATATGGTGCCCCTGAGGGGCCTCAGTTGTATTATGGGGTTTCTCATGAACAGTCTTGGTTCAGACAGAAGAACAGTGAAGCAGAGCTAAGTAGTCCTCCACCGGATGAGCTGTGCATGAGACGTATCATGCTGCAAATAGAGGTACCATTCAATGCCAGCCAGCTTACCTTGGGATGCTAACATATGAAATGGAACAAAACAGCTAATGAAATGTTTATCTTCTTTAAAATGTTTCCTTAAAAGAACCACTGCATAGCTTTGTATAGACTATGGAACAGTCTGAAAATGATACTGTTTAAAGCTTGGGAAAGAAGAATATACATAAACTGGAAAGTGTAGAAAATTAGGTAATATGATGAGATTCCCTGACTGGACTGTTTCTTAAAGATGTGCATCAAGCCCTGAAGTTCATCTCTTCTGATTTTTCAAATGCTATTTTCTTTTCTTAAACTTTTGTTTTTAAAGCACTTGTTTGTGCTGATCCTATAATTCCTGAAAGGCAAAAAAGCAAATAATTAGGAAGAAAGTGGTTCATGGCAGAATTCTAGTTGGGTCTCGTTTTTTATATGAATACAAGCAATTATACAAAATGCTTAATTAATTGTTTTCTATGCATGAGACAGTCTTGTCAAAATCAAGGATCCTCAAAGGAACAAAAAGAGTCTTCCCTCGTGAGGAACACCATTCATATAGGATGTTTCCTTGCTAATTTCCCCTGGAGACAATCTCATTTCCCCCATTACTTTACATGAAAAAGGGAGGTGTCTATGTGGTTTCTAGATGAAATAACAAAATGAAATTTAATAATCTTTAACGATCAGCCACTGAAATTCCAATAAATGAGATATCTCTCATTTCAAAATGTCGGTCTTCCTGTGCTACTCATGGAATATGTTATTTATTCAACAATAATACTACATATTCAACAAACAATACTATAAACCATAGTGATCATAATTGCTATAACTTGAGAACTCACTGTTCTCCAAGCACAGTTATAAATACTTCCTATGTATTAGCCCATTCAACCTCAACATAAGGCTTCAAGTTGGGAATGTTTGTTCGAATTTTAAGGATCAGGTTACACTGAAAGTTGCAGAGCTGTGAGCGTAACTCCATTAATTAGGTTGGTAACACTTAGTAGCGTTTATTTATTTGAAATATAGAATGTGATGGTCCAGCAAAGGATTTTAAATTTCAGGAAGAAATATAGGTGCTACCCAAGTCTTTTCTCTACACATCAACTTCCTTGCCAGCGAAGGTGTTTTTCTATCAAATAAGACTATTTAAAGGGTGGTAAAGAGTATTCCATGATACACAAGTTTTATTTCTGCATTCATCTTCTATATTGCTTTATAATGTACAATTATAAACCATAAGCTTTAATAAAAGGTCAAACTGATTTAAGGGCCTCAGTACAAGGATTTGATACCTGTTTCTATTTAAAATCATGGTCGAGATGAAACTGATGCCCATTAGCAGGTCTGCCATGGTTATAAGGTCTGCCTTTTCAGAAAGTGAGATAGAAAGATAGAAACTCTTAACATGGACAGTGATACAGAAAACTAGTCTATTTTCCAGAGGCTAATTATAAACAGGTGGTGGTGGAGCCAAACCTCCAGGAATCACAAACCCATTCTGTTTGAGCTCATTAATGCTTCTATTCAACTCTAGGAAAATGTACACATTCCGCAGAGTTATAGGAGTTTCAGGTTGGCTGATAAAAAACAGGTGGTTTCCTCCCCAAAACTGACTGGAAGATAAAAATAATACAACCTAATTTGCTTCCTGGGTTAAAGGGCCTGTCAGTGTAGTTTTAGGTAGATCTCTTTGGAGCAATGATGGAAAATCATCATTTCATTACATAAAGAAAGAAAAGGGTATGATACCCAGGTCTGTTCAGGCTGAACCCAAGCACTGAAGCTCCTTCCTTCTCCTTAACGGAAAGTGCAATGGAATTTTTAGCTTTGGTTTGGGTATCTGGCTGCTTCAGTGGAGGGCTCTTCAATTTCACATTTCATCTCAGCAGCTAATGTCCACGTCTTGTCAAATCGCCACCAAGACTGTCCCGCAGGGCTTCCCCTGGACAAAGCCACGATTTCTGTGCAAACTTGTGATTTGAGGGTTCGGTGACTCAGAAACAGCCAAATGAGCTCTCTCCACGTTCATATTAGAAGGGGCTGCCGCTCCCCTTAAACGAGATCTCTTCTCTTCCTCAAAGGTCCCAGCGCTAAACTTTTTTCCACAAAGCTCCTGGCTTCAACTCAAAAAATTCTATCATTCTTTTTCTGCCTTTAAAAACTGGTGGAACTCATTTGGAGAGAGAGAGACACCAGAAGATGGAAACAGAGGCCTGTGTATTCTTTTTGATTGTTTTCTTGCTGACAGTTTTATTGCCATCTTTTTCCATGTTGCTGGTGGTTTTTAGGCTGCTGGTCTCACTTCAACTATTTATTGAAAAAGAAGGTTGGAAGGATTTTTAATATACTTTTTCCCAGTTCCTTAATGATTGGGGTTGGGTAGGGGGAGTACTGCAGAAATCACAAAATACAGAAATTCACTTGTGCAGGTATTAATTAGATAAAAAGTACTTTAGTTATGATTACAAGATTGACTGAAATAAAACCAGTAAGTTCATATTTGTACTTAGCAAGATATGGACCCTGCTTTTCACATGACATTTCATTAAATATCTATTTTAAAATTTGAAATAAGTTTACATAGTCCTACATTTGAAGGTTGTGACACTGGTTCATCTCTTTAAATTGCACAGAAGAAAATAACTTTTCAATCTCAATCCCCACCATCTGAATTTTGAGTCTCCTTCAAAATAGGAGAACATTAAGGTCCTCACCACAGTAAAATAAGGCCTTATTCCGTAGTCTATTTGCCACTGGATTACCAAAATTCAGGGATCAATTGAACAGGTTGGGTCACTTAAAAATGTCACTGACCTGATGTCCAAGAAGTGCATCTTTTTGTAAGTGATGTCATTCTGAAGTAAGAAAACATCTTAAAAATGAATGCTTCAGAACTTAATTTGCTCTAATGAATATTATTCCTTTCCAAGTAGCTATCCTGGAAAACAAAGCCTCAGTAATTCCACTGCTGAAAACATTTTGAGAATTGTCTTTAATCCATTTAAGTGCTAATAAGAAAACTGGCCTCATTGTTTTCTGGTTTTGGTCATTCTTTTTTGACTAAATAGCAGAAACCATCTTCCATCATTCACTTATTCCCCAGACCTGGTACTAATTTTTCTTTTTTTTTTGGTGGGGTGCGGGGAGGGGGGGGTTGTTTCCAAAAGTTAAACATCAAAGGACAAAGATTTGTGGACCTCAGAGATGTTAAAAAGAATGTGCTAATAGGCTTTCCCTTAGGGCTCAGCTGGTGAAGAATCCACCTGCAATGCAGGAGACACAAGAGCTGGGTTTGATCCCTGGGTGAGGAGGATCCCCCGGAGGAGGAAATGGCAACCCACTCCAGTATCCTTGTCTGGAAAACCCCATGGACAGAGGAGCCTGATGGGCTACAGTCCACAGCGTCACAGAGAGTCAGACACTACTGAAGTGACTAAGTTCAACAGGCTTTTAGGACAATTCCAGAAAGGGAATTCCAAAAATACAGTTTAAGCCATGTCACCAGAATTCGGAATGCTGTATGGCTTCTCCAGGTGAGTGCCTTTGAGGAGTGAGGAGGCACCATTCACCTTTCTTTTGGACCTGCTCTGTGGTCTAGCCTTGGCCCTGTTTGTAAGGCCGGACCCCAGGGGGCCATAATGGGCCGCCCTTCCTCTCCCTCCCTCCAGCAGAGGAAGGCCCTAACAGAAGGGACTCTGTCCATGGGATTCTCCCATGGGATCTCACAGATCCCGGGGACCAATGACAGCACACTTCACCAGCCACGCAGAAGTACCTGTCAGCCCGAGACACCTCAGCCTGGTGACCTATCCGAACCTCCGTCCATCTAGCCTGACCATCTCTCACCACGAACATATAGAAGCCACCCCCAGCACGGTCCCGGCGGGGACTTCTTCTACCTGCCTAGTTAGGGTCCGGGAACCCTGCCCGGGAGCGCTCCGCCATTAAAAAGCCTGTTAGACACTTTTTTGGTGCCCAGGTCTTTTACCTAACACCTGTCAGTGGCTGGTTTATGATCTTGGGCCAGCAGCTTTCGCCTCATCTGGAAAATAATGGGAAGCACGGGATGCTCTCCCACAAATGGTCTTCCTGGCTCTCACATTCCATGATGATGATACACAGTTCTCCAGACTTGGATGAAGTCACTTTAAGGCCACATCTTTAATGTATTAAGTCATTTCAATGAACTGAGGCTGGTTCTTCCATGGTGTCTTTTCTGCTCATGTTCTCCTATATTAACATTTAGTGCCATTTGGGGGCAAGAATGGGGCTTCCCAGGTGGTGCTATTGGTAAAGAAACCATCTGCCAATGCAGGGGACATAAGAGATGCGGGATCAATCTCTGAGTAGGGAAGATCCCCTGGAGAAGGAAATGGCAACCCACTCCAGTATTCTTGCCTGGAGAATCCCCACGGGCAGAAGAGCCTGGCAAGCTACAGTCCATGGGGTTGCAAAGTCAGATAGAGTTCAAGTGACTCAGCACACACACACGGGGACAAGAACAAAGTTTTTACTCAATTATATTTGGGGTTTTGTAGACATTAAATTTTTTTATAGCAGATTAGAGACTATCTCATACCTTGTGTGTGTGTGTGTGTGTGTGTGTTTAGGGAGAGACTGAAAGAGAACATGCATAGAACAACATAATTTTGTTTTGAGTTGTTTTGGAAGCTACTCTTTTCTTTTTATAGGGTCCTGATATTCTCAAACCAGATTTCTATGTCATAGAAACTTATGTTTTAAAAAAATCTACCAACATCTCTGATTCTCATGATGAATGACATCCATCTCATGTCACAGTAGAACCGATCTAATCAACTATATATATTTTTAAAGCTTGGACCTTCCCTTTTTTGCTGGTATTTTGGGAGGGGGTTGCTTACCTTCTAGGTAAAATGATGGTGAAAAAATACTTCTGGTGAAATGCTGCCAATTGCAGGTATTCAGGACATGTCTGGTTCTATTTAGTGCTCCCCCTTCCTTTCTTTTTTTAGTATCCTTGGCCTTACAGCCTGGTCTTTTTCATAAGAAATGTCAGCAAAGTCTTTGAATTAATGAACTGTGAAGTGCTCAAAAAAAAAAAAAAAAAAACATTTCAAAAAGTATCCTGCATGGCTCTAACACTAATGGGAGGTGATCCTTAAGTTACAACCAAATATCCCAAGTTAACTAAAAAGAATTAAGGTAAGGAAGGGCTTGAGCACAGTCTCTTTGAACAAAGACTCAGAGAGGAAGAAGTGATGGAGAGTGGGGGAGGTCAGAATCAGAGTAGCAATCTGGGCAAATGTGTTTATGTTTCAGTCTCTTTAGCTCTGGTGAGCAAATAACGGAATTATACAAACCCCCCTATAAAAGAGACCAGGTGGAGGGAAGGAAAGAGAAGGGAGCAGGGGAGGTATGTTTACAAGGTTGATCAAATAAACCTTAATGGTAGGTCCCTGGCTACACCTAATGTAGGTTTTGTTTTCTTTTAATTTTGCTATTAAAAAAAAAATGCGGTGTAACTCCTTCAATCTTTTTGCAATTCTGCATGGTTGAACATTTGAAATGAGTTTGTGTATCACCCCCAGGCGCTGATTCAGACTTGATTGGGGCAAAGCACACTGCATGTGCTTATTTTTATCCACGTCATTTGGGACGTTTTGTCGCCAAAGGAACCAAAAATGCGCTGCTTGATTGCCAAATTATCACCTATTCTTTGATCAGACAGGGCGGTGATCTTCATCAACAAGTTGCGCGACCTTAGTGTAACAGCGGTGTCAGGTCAACTTGAGAAAGTGAAGAGAAAGCCCTAAACACAAATAAAAAGAAACAACCAACAATCCTTATAATTATCATCATCTGCTGCTTTTCCCTCTTTTGGCAAAGAAACACTCCATCCATTTGCAGAAATCGCCCGCGGAAACGTTACATCAAAACTAATCACAACGATTAAAATCAGCTTTTCTGTGCAAGAGGAGGGTAAAAAGCAAGTTGGAGGCTGGAATAAGACTGTTTTTCCACCAAAAAAAAATCTGGAAAAAAATTTTCCGATATGTATATTTTTCTATACGTCTATGTAGAGCTTTATTTTTTGAAGGAGATCAATTGTCTGCCCTGTGATCTGTTAATTTAAGTTTTATTTTGGAGATTGATTTAGACTGGAGGTAGAGGCATGAGCTAATTGTATCCTGATCCTTGCCTTGAGGGGTTTCAAAGCCCTGGAGCAACTCTTCTCTGTATTTTGTTCTGTCTACCTTAGCCAAGCTATTGCATTTCTCTCTGGTGTGGCGAGCCGAGCAGATCGCTGGGAGAGAAATCGGAAAAGGGGGGAGAGGAAAAGGAAAAGGGGACTTGGAGAGAGACTTTGTGCTTCAATGTTTCAGGTAAGATCTGACGGTTTGGGTTTGTTATTATTTGCTAAGGAGGGTATGGCTGGGACTTTGGGCGCAACTCGCTTTTACGCATGTGCCAGGCATGGGGCGAGAGCGCGGCACACTCGCACACACGCAGCCCGCCGCTGCGGCTCGGGAGCCGCTCGGACCCGCTACGGGGCAGCGGCCGCCCCCTCCTCCGGGGCTGCTACCGACGCTCCTCGGCGTGCCTCCCCGAGACGGAGCGGGGCGGAGCGGCCGCGGGGGCCGGGGCGGCCGGGGGCCGGCGCGCCAGGGCCGGGCTTCCGGATCTGGGGGCCCGGTTCCGGCTCTCGGATCGCAGCGGCCGCGGCTCTCGGAGCCGGTGCCAGCGCCGCCCGCCTGCCCGCCCGCCCGCCGGCCGGCCGCTCGCGCGCCAGCCTCCCCGGCGGCCACTCGACCGCCGCGCTGCCCCCGCCCTCCGTCCCCCGCCCTCCCCGGCGAACCGCGCGCGTCTCTTTCTTCCCGGGCGCCGAGCTCCGCGAACCGACCCCGCCGAGAGCCTCCCGGCGCCGCGGGCCCCCTACCCGCCGCCGCCGGCAGGAGCGCCCTCGGCCGAGAGAACGGCGCCGCGGGGCGCGCGGGGGGCGACGGTGCTCGGGGCTCCGCTCCCGTCCGGGGGTGGGGAGAGCACCGCCGCCCCCTCTGCCTGCAGCAGCCTCGGCGGGACGCCCCGCGAACGACGCCATTGTGGCGGCCGAGCGGAGAGGGCCCCGGGGGCGGTTTTTTCCTTCCCCTCCCCGGTGCTCGGGCCGGACCGCCCCGCTCCCCTTTGTGAGCGGCGCCCGGTGCCCAGCGCTGTCCGTCGTCTGTCTCGGGCCAGGCTGATCCGGATCCGCCGCCTCCGCCCACCCGGTGCCTTTAAAGCCCCCTCCCACCACCA
>SJYC01095116.1:0-29950 GCA_006408675.1 Madoqua kirkii
AAAAAAAAAAAAAGAGAGCCAGGGTCGGGGTTGCGGGGGGCGCATCCTGGTGAATTCGCGTGAAAAGTGAGGTCGGACTCGCAGAACATCCAGGAAGAGGAGACGGGAGCCGCGATGCAGGAATCCCTTACCTGGACGCTGGCCCCGCGCCGCCGCCCCGGAGTACCGCAACTTGCTAGCTAGCGCGCGGGTCGACAGTGTGTCTGCCTTTGTGCTTTCGAACGCTTGCACCGCCTTGGAAATTGAGTTTCTGGTATCAACATGTTTTCACTGTGACGGTGCTGCGGGGGCCGGCTGGGCAGGAGCCGACTAAGTTAGCAAAGTTGGATGTCGGCTTTGTGCGTGGGGAGAGGCACGCGGGAACGGCCCGGTGTCCCCGCGCCATCGGCTTCCTCGCTGAGGTGCACCGCAGTGGGCAGAAGTAATTTAGTACAAATGCTGCGTTACCTCTCTGATCATAGAACTAACTGGCTGCTTTCAAGCAAATCCTTGATGGATATGTGTGTGTGTATGTCTCCCCGTGTGTGTGTGTGTCCCCGTGGTGGAGCTGGGAGAGACGTAACAGTTTAACATACTCATTCTTTAAGGAACGTTTGCCTTCTGTTTTCAATCAACGAAGCTGGCAGCTAGAGATACAAGTTTATTTGAGAATACCCTCTGGGTACCAAGCATGCTTGGATTGTTTTAGCAAATTAAAAATGAGCAAAATGCTTTTACCTTCTCAGCAGTAGACTCCTTAAGAGACCTCCTGTTTTGTGTGTATGTGTGTGTTTTAGAGAAACATTTTCTCTGTCTCACAAATGTGTTTTTAATGTGGAAAAGGGAGGAATAAAAGTTTGAAAGGCTGAGGCTGATGCCATCGAATGCTGTATTAAATTCGCTTTTACATCAAGGAATTTACCTGCCTAGATGGGAATCCATGGAAACTAATCGCTAATCTACTTGGTGAATTTGAAATAGAAGTGGGTCTGTTTGTCTCCCGGATAATGGGCCATGTGCCGATCTCTTCCTCGCGTTTAGATTGTGTGGCAGTTGGCTTACCATGAGGGGCTGGTATTCAGAAGGCTGCCCACTGACTACAACAATTTGGCTCAGAAGTCCTGCTGCTGCTGCTCATTGGAAAGAATTGTTAGCAATTGTTTCGATAACAGTAGGTTTCGTGTTTACTAATTAGGTTGCAAAGGTGATCACTGAATTTTAAAACTTTGTATCCCAGAGAAAACTTCACAGGTTTAGGCAATGTGTTTATGAAAAGAAAGCCACTCATTAGACAAAAATGTCATACATTGGCTGGGAAGAAATTTTGAAATGAATCGGGCATGAATGAGAGTTGGCAAAAAAATCTGCCACCACGGTATTCAAAATGACGACAGTGATTTTGCCGTATTAATTATGCCCGAAGCCCAATATAAAGTTCTCCAGCACACACTAGAGGTCTCTCTTCTAGCTGTAAGATTTTCGTGTTTGTGATTCCTTGCCAGGGCGTGCATCCTGGAGTGGGAAATGACAGGTTGGTTCAGACTTACTTAGTAATAGTGACTTACTGGCCGTTTATATTACTCTAATGTGAGGTATTTATTTTGGAGAATATTCAGTAATTATTGTACAAATTATACTACCTAACTACTAAGAAAGAAACTGTAAAAGACTTTTATTCAACTTGTTGAATAGCATTATGGACCTTGTGGCAGATAGTTATTTATCCAGAGCAATGTGGTTTTAAAATGTAAAAGTAATTAGTGAAAGATGTATCATATCAGAACTTTCTGAAAATTAAACTTTCATGTATGTCTAAGTTCAGCACTAAAGTTGATTGCATAAATGCTTTCTTGTCTTGCTATTTCTAAAATCAGAATGATTATTTTCTAATCCTGAAATGTGATGTTTCTGCTGTTTTCCCGTTTACATTGCTTTTGAGTCATTCAAACGATGTTTGTGAATCATCAATTCACCAAAGCTTTTATTCAGTTGAATCTGAAGCTGCATTTCTGAACTTTCTTTGGAAGTGCAATTTAAAATTTCCCAAACAAGTGAAACTTTTATTTCTTTATCTTTAGGATAAACCATCTTGGGGAAAAAATAAGGAAATTTTTAGATGCAAGCATATATGCTTATTTTAATAGCTCATGCAGAAGTGAGAAAAATGTTTTAAAAAATTAATACAGAAGTGTGAAATACTTCAATTTTCCTAGGCACTGTAATAGTACTGTGGTTTTTCTTAAAAACATACTAAATGTTAATTGCATTTTACTTGATGATTTTCGTTTAAGATCATTCACTGCAGAGAATGAAACAGAGATTATCCTTTAAGAATAAGCCAGGATTCATTCATTAAGTTCATTCATTGAACAAATATTTATTTGTGGCTTCTGTACACGAGACCCTGTGCTAGGTGCCAGAGACATGATGGTGAAAAAAATTATGCAGAGTCCCCAGTCCCCTGGAATTTGTGTTTCAGATAGACAGACGTTAATCAAACAGTTGAACAATGGACAGAGAATAGTGCTTTGGAAGGAAAAGAAACTAACGGAAAGGGTAAAGTGGCCAAGATCTGTTACAAACAGATCTAAGCAAGTAATGAAGAGGCAGGAGAAGCAGAGTGAGAACAGGAAGTAAGTTCCAGGTAAAGGGAAGAGGGAATGGCATTTGCCAAGCAGGGAAAGGCATGGCCAAGGGAGAGGAATTCAAGGATGCACTGAGCTGGAGCTGAGAGAGGGAGGTTGTGGGGAGCAGGTTGTGGGGACAGGCCTCTAGTCCTAACTCTAAGAGCAGAGTGAAGGAGCTTGGCCAGGAGGATTGGGACGAGGGCAGCGGTAACATAATCAGGTTTTGCAAGGATAATTCTGATGTCACTGTGGGCAGTGAATAGAGGAGCCCAGAGTAGATGAAGTAGCGCCCTTGGAAGGCTATTACAGTCATCCAAGCAGGAGAAGATGCAGCTGGGGTTAGGGCTGTGGCAGGGGGAACAGAAGGATGGAAGATCTAGTCACAAGGTGAAATTGACAGAATGTAGTAAAGGACTGGTGATGTGTAATCAAGGACAGAAAGGGATGTCAAGTGGACTCCAGATTTCGGACACTAAGCGGACACTGGGATTCTGAAGACTGTAGATTTTGTGCTTTTCACTTCGTTTGTAATAGCCTCATTCACGTCCTGTGTAAGTGAATTCACGCAGGAATTTATTCCCCAATCTCATGGAGTACCTAGTGTGTCAGGCACTGATTTCTCTGCTCTTGTCTTTTGTCTTTTCCTTTATAAACTGCACCTCGAAGTTTCTTTCCTCCAACTCCAAGTTGGAATTGTCATTTGAATAGGCCTGTGTTTAACCTTCTGAAACAAAAATCAAGTCTGTGCCTTATAGTGCAGATTAATTGTGCTTAAAAATATTATGAACTTGAATTAAATGACTATAAAAATGAGCTGCTCAATCATGCTTTCTAAAAGCCCATTTACATACAAATAACTGGCACAGTTCTTGTGAATCACTCATTGAAAAAAACTTTTAAGGACCTTATTAACATGGTAAAGTTTGGTCTGATTTGAGTTTGATCTACTCTGCTTTCTCCCAATTAGTTAGATTCTAGTATGTTTGACTTTCCCGAGTCTAGTATGTTTGACTTTCCTGTGACTTTTTGTACTGAT
Organism: Madoqua kirkii; assembly: GCA_006408675.1. NCBI lineage: Eukaryota > Metazoa > Chordata > Mammalia > Artiodactyla > Bovidae > Madoqua > Madoqua kirkii. The sequence goes on from SJYC01095116.1 coordinate 3,643, forward strand.
CCTTGGCTACTCTTGTTTCAATGCAACGTTTTCATACTTTTCTTAACTGAACACTGTTTTTGGTATTTCTAATATCCTATCCTTCCTTTCCATGTGTTCTTATTTCTCTAAAACTCTCTCACATCTGGCTTCACAAGCATGCATAACAATAGGGAAGTGGTCTTTGGGTGGTTATTCAACACTAAAAGAGCATCAGTTGATGGACGATTAATTTTAAAATAATCTAAAATGAGGCATTCAGTTTTTCTTGCAACATCAAAACTTATTAGAAAAATTTCAGGAAAAAAAAAAACCTGCCACGAGTGTTTTATAATCGCTTTTCCCCTTGATGGCTGTCCTCCTTTTAGCAAGTCCAGGTAACAGCTCCTTCCAAGAGATTTGGTCCTTGGTATTTCCAGGAAACAATTTGAATGATCACTGTTCACTGGGGCTCAAGATACATCTGCGTTCTATAAGATACTTTTCTTGGTGGTTATCTATTGTGTGGGTGGCTTGGAGGGTAGGTTCTAGTTGGAAACACAATGTCATTTTAGCCAAGTCACCTGGGGATCCATTTCTTCTGTGTACACAGGAATGATTAATATCTGGCCAACCTGCTGTATAGGATTGTTGAGAAGAAAAATGAGTAAGTATGGTGAGATTTCCCTGGTGGTCCAATGCAATGGCTAAGACTTCATGCTCTCAATGCAGGGGACCCATGTTTAATCCTTTGTTGGGGAACAGAATCCCATATGCTTCAACTAAGAGTTTCCTTTCTGCAAGGAAAAGAGCCCACGTGCCACAACTAAGACCCCTTGGTGCAGCCAAATAAGTAAATATGAAAAAAAAAGATACTGCATAGAACAATGCATTCAGGTTCATTCATTCTTTTAAAGAAAGTGGGTAGATAGGGCAAACGGATATGCAATAAATAGCCTCAAGCAACCCTAATAGGCAGTTTTTCCTGAAGGACCCTCCCGCATTGGTCCCTCAGATTCTAGCCCCTTACTGCAAGTAGCAAAGGCCAGTCTGGACCACCTCACTGAACCCCTAAAACAACACTGTGGGTAACTGCATCTCACAGGTGAAAGAACTAAGGATTTGAAAGACCACATGACTTGGCTTGCCTGAGGTCAAAGCCTGTGTGTGCTAAGTTGCCTCAGTGGTGTCCGACTCTTTGTGACCCTATGGGCTGAAGCCCACCAGACTCTTCTGTCCATGCGATTCTCCAGGCAAGAATACTGGAGTGGGTTGCCATGCCCTCCTCCAGGAGATCTTCCCAACCCAGGGATTGAACCCACGTCTCTGGTCCTCTGCATTAGCAGGAGGGTTCTTTACTACTAGCGCCCCCTGGTAAGCCTGGTCAAAGTCTAGGCTGGTGGCAAAGAGCAGAAATTCTAGTCCAGCATGCCGACTGCAAAGCTCTACCCTGCCATTAGACACTTTAGTGGCCTCTCGCAGACTCTTGGTACTTTCTGTCCAGTACATGGCATCTGAGTTCTGTCACCGACTCTTTCTTTTCTGCCGTCGGCTTCTATTCATCACCATTCACCCTGGTCTCATCTCCCCAATGGCACCCTTCCTCTTACACCGAGAGAAGAAAATAAAAAGCAGTTTGAGATTGGTACTGTCAGACACCTGAATTGCTCCCTAGCTCACGCAGAGCAAATCCAGCCCTCTGACATCCTCTGTCATGCTGACCAAAACACAGATTTGTTTTCCATCCAATGAGAAGTGACGACAATGCACGTCTTGCTGCCAAGACCAAGGCTGCTATTAAGAAGAAGAGTTATGAACTGAAAAGAATGTTAACTAGATAGATTTCAAATGCTTGCTAGAGGAAGGGATAGTCTTCCCGGTAAATCTTCCCAAAGCATGTATTGCTATCATCACTTACTGTTTTGTAGCACTTTCACTTCGCTGGAAATCTGTAGCTAATGGAACAGAAAATGTGTGTAAAACTAAAGATCCAAACCGGTCCATGTTATCAACATTTGTCTCTACCTTACATGCATGCGTGCTTGTGTGCTTAGTTGCTTCAGTCGTGTCCGACTGTCTGCGACTCCATGGACCGCGCTCCAATATTCAAATTCCACTCAAACTCGTCCCAACTCTGTTGTCTTGAGCAGACTAATTAAATCTCTCTAAGTTTCCGTTTCTTGAACTGTAACTGAGACATCAGTAGTCACTATCAATGAGACAATAATATGAGATGGTTACAAGTGAGATAATAGATTCTAAGGTTGTTCTGAGGGTTGAATGTGATTTTATGGGACGTACATGCCTGGCACGTAGTAAGCACTCAGAAATTATCAGATCATATTGTTAACATCAGGGACTATGTTTATTTGTCTTTGCTTCCTCAATTCTTGATACAGTGCCTGGCACACAGGGTAAGTGCTCAATAAATAATTGTTGGGTACACGAACACAGAATTTCAGAGAATACAAGAATAAAGCCAGCTGTGATTTCACTTCCCTGTAAATAATTTTTGCCCCTGACAAGAGAGTCCAAGTTCTGCCAGATGTCTTTGCCTGAGAGTTATGGGCTTTTCTTAACTAATTGGATCAACCATTTGGGAACAGATCAAATTTGACCTGGAGAAGTATTCATGCTAAATAGGATGTTGCCTTAAAGATGCCATAATTTACCTTTTAATGACTCATGTGAAGGTCCTTCTGTGTGCGGTTGTCATGAGATTTCCACAATATGCAGACATTTAGGAATGATGCTATGAAGTAATGGAAGTTCTGAACCCACAAAAGGTTATCAGTGACTTCGTTTATTATGCAGCAAAGAAACATCAGAACTGGTCCTATACCCATTCCATCCAGCAGATGGCACTGCTATGCATTTACAAGCCATTTCTCGGAATAGCCTCCGGTTGCTCTCCTAGTTTCTCACCATTGCCCCACCCTCAGTGGAAAAGGAGGTCTGAACCAACTCTGAAAACCTCCCTTGACTCCTTTGCAGGAATAACTAAGGCTCAAGAGGGAGCTGGAAGAATTTCGCACCTCGGAGTCACCCATTTCCCCCTGTGCTGTGGGCCAGGCAAGGGGGAGCAAGCAGGCTGTTAGAATCCACTCACTCCCAGACATAAGTAGGGAGTCTGCTTTGTTTGCTTAAAGCAAATCAACAGAAGAAAGTGCCTTCAACCTCCAGCATCTATGATGCTACCACATGCTGTGGGTTAAGAGCATCTGGGATGCCTGTTAGTAACCTGGAATACTAGTAAAGATGATAATCCATTTTAGGTAGGCTTGTGCCTCCAGGGAATGGAAGTGTTGTATGCAAGTCAAAACCCACCTATACCCCTCGTAGGGTCGTGAAATGAGCTTGGTTTCCAAGTCACTTAAAACTGTGGACCCAGTATTAGCTGTGTGACCCTAAACCTTGGCTTTATTACATGTACAAATAAGGATGCTGACAACCACCTCAGAGGATTGTAAGAATTAAATATGTAACACTAGTACAATCCTTCTATATGGTAGACTTCTTTCCAAAGACTTTACATTGTATTATCCCATTGGAGCCTCATCCATCATTCTAGAAGGGATACTCTTAGTCACCCCACTTTTGAGATGAGAAAATCAAGGCACAGAGAGATTAACTTGCCCAGGGTCACATATTGGTGAGTGGAAGAGCTAGAATTTGAATGAGGCATTCAGGCTTCAGAGTCTATATGCTCTTAGCTCCCTGGCACTGTCTCTTAATAATTATTAAGCACTTTGCTGTGCTAGGAACTTCATGTATATTAACTCCTCTCAGCCACCCTAGAAGCTGGATGCTATTCTATTACTTTCTTTATTTTACCAAATGAAGGCAAAATGTGCCCCACCCTTTAAGACACAGGAAGACAAATTAATGGAGAGCCTGTACTATATTAAAGCACTAAATGGTGAGTTCCATTGTAACTGCCACAGTGATTCAGAGATAAGAGACAGTAACAATGAAAGTATATGGGGTTATGTTCTTATTGTATAAGATTAGGCAGGTGGAAAAATGGTAAATACCTTATCCTTTAAATTTTCCATCAGGATTCTTGGATATTTATAGCCTCAGAGCCATTTTCAGAAATGGTGTGTGGCCAGCGAAGATTGCAGTTGGTCCCACTCATGAAAGACGTGGCTCATTATTTTATGAGGGAGTAGGTAGATCCCCTGGAGTAGGAAATGACAATTTGCTCCAGTATTCTTGCCTAGAAAATCCCATGGACAGAGGAGCCTGGTGGGCTATAGCCCAGGGAATCTCAAAGAGTTGGACACGACTGAGCAACAGTGGAAACAGTGTCAGATTTTGTTTTGGGGGGCTCCAAAATCACTGTAGATGGTGATTGCAGCCATGAAATTAAAAGACGCTTACTTCTTGGAAGAAAAGTTATGACCAACGTAGATAGTGTATTCAAAAGCAGAGACATTACTTTGCCAACAAAGGTCCGTCTAGTCAAGGCTATGGTTTTTCCTGTGGTCATGTGAGAGTTGGACTATGAAGAAGGCTGAGCGTCAAAGAACTGATGCTTTTGAACTGTGGTGTTGGAGAAGACTCTTGAGAGTCCCTTGGACTGCAAGAAGATCCAACCAGTCCATTCTGAAGGAGATCAGCCCCGGGATTTCTTTGGAAGGAATGATGCTAAAGCTGAAACTCCAGTACTTTGGCCACCTCATGCGAAGAGTTGACTCATTGGAAAAGACTCTGATGCTGGGAGGAATTGGGGGCAGGAGGAGAAGGGGACGACCAAGGATGAGATGGCTGGATGGCATCACTGACTCGATGGACGTGAGTCTGAGTGAGCTCCGGGAGATGGTGATGGACAGGGAGGCCTGGTATGCTGCGATTCACGGGGTTGCAAAGAGTCGGACATGACTGAATGACTGAACTGAGCAACAGATCACACACATACACACATACAGGAAGATCCAGGTGCTTTGCTAAATGACCATTGCCTTCCTCTCATACATGAGGGCCAGCTCTTAGCACAGCTCTTTTGCCAGTGAGTTCCAGGAACTCACAACAGTGAAAGAAAATCACTTGTGGTATGAACTGTGTTTCACAAATCCAAAGTATCTGAGAAGTGGGCCATTCTAAGTTTTCACAAGCCAAATCAGCTATATAAGAACTGCCAGGGGACTTCCCTGGTGGTCCGGTGGTTAAGAATCCACCTTGCAGTGCAAGGGAGGTGGGTTAGATCCCTGGTCAGAGAACTAAGATCTCACACACCCTGGAGCAACTAAGCCCATGCCGCTGCAAGGAAGATCCTGCACGAAGCAGTGAAGATCCCGAATGCTGCAACTAAGGCCGGACACAGCCAAATAAATACATATTTAAAAAGAAGAAAAATTACAGGTTCTAGACCTGCTTCCAGGGGCGATCATCCATAAAAACAGTCACAGAGTTCATGATCATTGAAATCACAGGGACCCCACCAGTGATGTATTTGTTGTTGTTCATTTGCTAAGACATGTCTGACTCTGCAACCCCATGCATTGCAGCATACCAGGTTTCCCTGTCCTTCGCCATCTCCCACAGTTTGCTCAAACTCGTGTCCATTGAGTCATCCAATCATCTCATTCTCTGTCACCCACTTCTCCTCCTGCCTTCTGTCTTCCCCAGTATCAGGGTCTTTTCTAATGAGTTGGCTCTTCGCATCAGATGGGCAAAGTATTGGAACTTCAGCATCAGTCCTTCCAATGAATATTCAGGACTGATTTCCTTTAGGGCCGACTACTGGTTTGATCTTGCAGTCCAAGGCAATGAACCAGGGCTGAGTAATTGAGAGACAGAATAAGAGTTCTACAGACTTCCACCTTAAGAAATCAGGGACATTTCTTATCACCCTTTTTCTTCCAAATAACTTTGTGCTCATGCAAATCTTCGCACAATTTATCCTTTCATTTCTGATTTGTCTTTATGTCTACATGCATCAGGAAAAAGAATATTTCTAGCTAAAGCATTCTTAAAAGCTCAGTCATTCAAGTCTGCATAATTGTTCAAGGGGTCTTCTTTGTTTCTTTTTCTTGCTTAAAAAATTGAGTCAGATGCAGTTTTAGACTTTGCAAATTTTTCTTGTGAATAGATACCCCAAATTCCTTTTATAGTCAATGTTGTTTTTTTTTTTTCATTGTACAGTTAAGCATTCATATATCTGAGTTCTTTTTGACAGCCCTTCTGCAAGCTTTAAGTGTATGGTAAACACATTTCCAAATTATTCTGCTAAGGAATAGGGCCGATACATTTTTTAATCACTTGAAAATTATACCTTTTGATAAATTTCTGGGTTAACACAATAATCATTTATTATGGAAGTGCACAGTTCTTCTGAGCTGATTGATTTTCTAAAGCTCTTTGCAAATAATTGCTTTTAAAATTAGCTTTCTTTTTTATTCAATTAAAAAAATTTTAATTGAAGGATAATTGCTTTACAATGTTGCATTGGTTTCTGTCATATAACAACGTGAATTAGCCGTAAGTGTATATATATTCTCTCCTTCTTGAGCCTCCTTCGCACCCCACGCCGCATCCTACCCCTCTAGGTTGTCAGAGCGCTGGGCTGAGCTCCCTGCGTTCCACGGCAGCTTCCCACTAGCTATCTGTTTTATACATAGTAGAGTACATACGTCAATGCTACTCTCAATTTGTCCCACCTTCTCCTTCCCCCGCTGTGTCCACAAGTCCCCTCTCTACTAAAATAAATTTTAAAATGAGTTTATATAGCCACACATACTTGAGCTCACTTTTGGAGTGATTTAATAGTTGATGGCCTAGTTTCCATATGATCTATCTTCTCTTTTTCCTTTCCATTGCTGTCTATCTTTTGGCCTCATAATTACTTTTTTCGGTATCTCTGGAGAAGAGGGGAAAAGGGAAATACATTTCAAATTTGTTTCCCTTTCTTTCCCTCTGCCCCTCACCGACTGACAATTTGACAAAGCGTGTTGGAGAGGAGTCGGCTCTTGATTCCTGCTAACAGAAAGACATAACAGAACAAATAATTCAAAGGAATAGGTGATCCAAAGTCATTTTTATTACTATTTTATTTTGTTGTGACTTAGGCTAGGATTAAAGTCTGCGATCTTTATATGCACATTTTCTTCTCCATTGCAACTTCTGCACTCTTATATAATTTCAGCGCTAATGTAGATGACTGAAGGCACCCCGAACAATGAGTCTTCCCCAATTATGAACATGAATCAGTCTTTTCCAAAGTATTTTCTAGGTCTGTGGTTCTGGACTTCAGTTTGCATTAGAAGCATCTGTTAACACACAGATTCCTGGCTCCACCCTGAGTTACTGATTAGGCAGGTGATGTGGAGCCTGCATAGTTGCATTCCTAACAGGTTCCCAAAGGATGTTGATGCTGCTGTTCTAGGGACCACACTCTTGATGATCTGATATCCTTGCACTCCAGGGACTCTATTCGAAAGCATCAATTCTTCTGCACTCAGCCTTCTTGATGGTCCAGCTCTCACATCCATACATGGCTACAGGAAAAACCATAGCTTTAATTGTATGGACCTTGGTTGGCAAAGTGATGTCTGCTTTGACCATAGAACCTTTCCTTCTGTGGGTACCAATCAGCTCAGATTTCCTATCCCAGAGCACGGTGGACAATGCTACCCTTCCTCCTGGTGCCTTGATGGCTAAACTTCAGCACCTCCCACATTCCACTTCCGGTTGACAACCACCTGCCTTGGACACAGATTGGACAGTTTCACCACTCGGCACCTCTTCATCTCGGCAGTCTCCCACTCAGCTTTCCTCTTTTGACCAGAGCATCTCATCCTCCTACTCACACCCACTCAACCTGCTTCATGATGCTCCCCTGCTTCCTCTTTTTTCTCCACCTGTCTGATCTCTCTTTGATCATCCCTGCCTGTCTTTCTCGTCATCTCTCCATCCTTCTCCAGCCAAGGCTCAATGACACCCCTAACTTCTCCCGCATCTTGCCCTCTTCTGTCCTTCCTGCGTTGCCAATACTCAGTCCTGGAAAACCTTTCTTTTCCCACACTTTTGACCCTGGCAGCCTGAGTGACGGTGATGATGATAGAATGGCAAATAATAATTCTCAGTGTTTCCAAAATCATTCAGCCAGCGGAAGCTTCTTTGGGTTTTACTGTGCCAGGCACTACCCTAAGTTTTAGAAATGAAACAACAGACAAAACTGAAAGTTCCAGGGTCTTATGGAGTTCACATCCGATTAGGGTGGAGTAAGAACTGAAGGTGAAGTAAGATACAATTAAGTGCTATGCATAAAATTACTAACAAAACAGGGTGGTCAGGGGAGACCTCCATCAGGGTGACATTAGAGCTGATGTCTGAGGACAGTCGTGTTATCGCAGTGTGGCTGGCCCTTTGATATTGCATGACAGTCCCCAGTTCACTTTTTTGGCAGGGAAGGACTATGCTGGGTCTTCCTTGCAATGCCTGGCTTTCTGGAGTTTCAGTCCAAGAGCTTAGTTGCTCCTTGACATGTGGGATCTTAGTTCCCCAAGCAGAAATCAAATCTGTGTCCCGTGCATTGGAAGGCAGCTTCTTATCCCCTGGACCACCAGGGAAGTCCCTTCCAGTTTACTTCTTATCTCATTTCCCACGAAGGCTCTTCTGGGTCTCTTTTACTCTTTTTAAATTACAAGCCCATCCCTACCTATCAGATAAACTCACCTCATGATTTTCTGAGAAGTCGCCCACTCCCTGACACCACAAACCCCATCCATGGCTTCATGAGTCCTCTCTTCCATTCTTGCTGTCCTTTCCTCAGTGTTTGATTTTTCCTCTATCCATTGGCCCCTTCCCCTTAACCTTTAATCATGAAACATCTGTCTGTGTCCCCCTCAAAATTCACATGTTCAAGCCTAGCTCCCAGTGTGACTGTATTTGGAGGTAGGGCCATCACAAAAGTGATTAAGGGTCAAGGAGATCAGAAGGTAGGTCCCTGATTGATAAGATTAGTTTCCTGGGGCTTCCTGAGAATCCATCTACCAATGCAGGGGATGTGGGTTCGATCCCTGGTCCGGGAGCTAAGATCCCACATGCCACAGAACAGCTAAGCCCACAGGACACAGCTGCTGAGCCCCTGCACCACAACTAGAGAATCCGTGCACCACCGTGAAAGATCCCGTATGACCCAGACCTGACGCAGCCAAATACATTTAAAAGAAAAAAGACTAGTTTCCTTATAAGAAGAGACACTGGAGAGCTCACTCTTTCCTTTAGAGCACAAAGAAGTCAGGTTAGCAACAGCTAGAAGGTGGCCGTCTACCTGCTGGTAAGAGAGCCCTCTTCAAAAGCCACATCAGTCAGCACCTTGATCTTGGGCTTCCAGCCTCCAGAACTAAGAGAGAGAAGTTTCTGCTGTTCGAGCCACCCTGTCTATACAGTGTTTTGTCATAGCAGCCTGAGCTGACTCAGACACCGCCCTGCAGCACAGAACAGAGACCTGCCTGCTTGTGTCCTTCCCTTGCCCCCCTTCACAGCCAGCACACACCCTCTTCCCTGCACACCCCGCCCACCACAATCTGGCTGCTCACACTGCCTTCCTTCCTCTCCTCCCTCGCAGGTTGTACTTATCAAACCACCTTTTATTTTAGTGTGTGCGCCTGTTTCTTTTCAAAATGGAACAGCGTTGCAAAGCTTAGGCTGTTCTGAAAGACTTTATTTTTAACCTCTCTTGAGATCAGAACCTCTGTAGTCATCCAATGCTTCTTACCACTTTTTTTTTTCCCCTTTAGCATCACATCTTATTGAAAGATAAATATTTATTTATTTGTCGGTACCGGGTCTTAGTTGTGGCATGTGGGATCTAGTTCCCTGACCAGGGATTGAACCCAGGTCTCCTACATTTGGGAGCACAGAGTTTTAGCCACTGGACTACCAGGGAAGTCCCACCACTTCACTCTTCTTAAACACCAGATTTAATCTCTGCTTGTCTCCCAGGTCTAATTGTATTTCTCAGTGAAGTTCCTTTTTTAGAATTTCTTCACCTGAACGTTGTCACAATTTAAGGAAATAGGGAGTTGTTCTTGCTTGACTCTGTGTTTTTCTACATCGAGACTATTGGTTTTCTGCCACTTTCCAACTGAAATGGTAATAGCCATAAGCAAGACTGGAAGTTTAAAAGTCAAGATTGGGAAGATGGCTTCTTCTTTTTAAGGAAACTTTCCCTGAACGCCATCTTCTCTTTTAAATTTAATTAGAATTCCATCGCTCATTGCTTATCTAGTGGAATACTGTCACCGCCACATGCCCCGCGGCACTGGGTCTCTGGGGGAAGGTCAAATGTCACTGCTTCCCCAAGTCGATCTGCGGCTTCCAGGCCCTGGTCACTGTCTCCGAGGGAGGGGGTGATAAGAGGTAGAGATGAGGCAGGATCAGGTTATCTTACTTTGCAGCTGCCATGGATTTCTTCCAAAGCCTCCGCACTGGTCTTCTCCCATCACACCCCCAAGGGAAAGCCAAAAATTCGTATCTCACATTGCAGTGATTAAGAGCCACCCTGAGATTCCACAGGGCATGGAAGAGCAGCAAGGAAGGAGGATTAAGTGAAACAGTTTCTATAAGGCACTTTGCACAGTGCCCGCCATGTGGTAAGTGCTCAGAAAATGGTAGTTATTATTATCAACGCCATTGTCATCCACAGGATTATTGCTGCTCATCATATACACATCCACACCAATAGACATATACACATGTGTATATGAGTGAGGAGTCTGTCTGGCTTCACACGGAACCTGCAAGTCTTTTTTTAAAATTAATCTTTATTGGAGTATAATTGCTTTATAATGTGGTGTCAGTATCTACTGTACAACAAAAACAATCAGCCATACATATCCATATATCCTCTCCCTTTTTGGACTTCCTTCCCAGTCAGGTCACCACAGAGCATTAAGCAGAGTTCCCTGGGAACCCAGAAGTTTCAAAGGAACTCAGGAAGTTTGAAGGGCTTGGTGGAGATCTGTTGCCTGCCACTCGTTATGGTTGTTTAGAGGACTGGTGAAGTATCGCAGTTGTGTGCCAAAAGAAGGGGCACAGAGCAGACAGGCACCTTCTTAACCTCATGAGAGTGATGAGGTTACAGCGAGTCCAGGGGTTAGGCAAACATGGCTCATGGCAAAGAATGCACTGTGAGTTCTAGCATGAGGGGAATGTCAGAAATTGGGGGTGAGGAAGATTGAGGTGTGACTGTGATACAGATCGGTGGGAATGGGAAAAGGACCGTGAACAGAAATTATCTCAAGGTCATGTAGACACCGCCCTGTTTAAAATGGATAAGCAACAAAACCCCACTGTATAGGCCAGGGAACGCTGCTCCATGTTATATGCCAGCCTGGATGGGAAGGGGGTTTGGAGGAGAATGGATACATGTGTATGTGTGGCTGAGTCCCTTCACTGTTCACCTGAAACTATCACAACATTGTTCATTGGCTTTGCCCCAATACAAAATGGTTTTGGTGTTTAAAAAAATAATTTTTTTTAAAATTATCTCAGCTCCAAGACTGCCTGTGAGCGTTTGAGTAGCAAAATGGCAAACCAGTGGGGGAGAATATGCCATGGGAAGAATCCACAGAGCTAGAACTGATCTAAAAAGGGTAGAGGAGCTTCTGGTGCAGAGAAAGTGCATTTTCAAAAATCCAAAGTTATACATGTAAAATAATATGCTCTCCGCTGTGGATTATAAATGGCCAGCTAATCAGCACCTTGTTGTCAGGCACCATGGGCTGCTGAGGAAGAAAGAGCACCTGCCCTAGCTGCTTAGAATCGAGGGGGTAAACAGGATCTGTGACGGTGAGGGGGGATGTTGTGGGAGGGCATGTAAACAGAGAGCTAGAGGCTCTGGCGCAGGTGGGAGGGCTTGCTGGAGGAGGTGAGAGTGTAATTAGGCCTTATAGATGCAGAGGCATGGCATGGCAAGCTGGGACAGTAAAGTGAACTGGAGATGGATATGCAAAAATCATTTTGAAAGCTAAGGAGGGATTAATCCAAACCTGGGGCTTGGGGAGGAAATCGCTGTCTCCATCAGCCTCTTCCTGTTGCCCTCCCACCCTGCTCTGTGGTCTCTGCATGTTGGCCGCTCTAAGATCTGAGCATCTGACTCCACTGTCCTCTCTGCCCCTGTCTACAAGCTTCCTCTGCAGATGCCTCCTTTATATTCGGTCCTTCCCAGGGACCCTCACGTCCCTTGACTTTGGTACAAAAGTGCGGCAACTCCCCTCTGTTTTGCCACATGTAGGTCTCTGTGCGTTAGTTGCTCAGTGTGTTCAACTCTTTGTGACCCCATGGGCTGTAACCCACCAGGCTCCTCTGTCCATGGGATTCTCTGGGCAAGAATACTGGAGTGGGTTGCCATGCCCTCCTCCAGGGGATCTTCCTGACCCAGGGGCTGAACCCAGGTCTCGCACTGGCAGGTGGATTCTTCACCATGTGAGCTGCTAGGGAAGCCCTGCCAGGCCCTGGCCTGGTGGCCAGCACCCTCTCAGGGGGTCTCACGGAACTCAGCAGCTTCCTGGTCTCCCAAACACTCTTCCCTCTGACTCAGGTGCTCAGTAAAGAATCTGCATGCTTTTTCTTCATGTCTTCCTTTCCCTCAACTCCCACTTAGACACACACACCCAGAATCATCCAGTTCTGTTACTTCTACTGTTAAAGTCTCTGTGGACTTCCTTCGTGGTCCAGTGGTTCAGAATCTGCCTGCTAATGCAGGGGACACAGGTTTGATCCCTGGTCTGGGAAGATTCCACATGCTGTGGGGCAGCTAAGCCCAGTGCCACAACTATTGAACCTATGCTCTAGAGCCTGCAAACTGCAACTACGGAGCCCACGTGCCGCAACTACTGAAGACCTTGCACCCTACAGCCGGTGCTCTGCAGAAAGAGAGGCCAGCACAGCGCAACTAGAGTAGCCCCAGCTCACCACACCTAGAGAAAGCCCACATGCAGCAACAAAGTCCCAGCGCAGCCAAAGATCAGCAAAAACAGAAGTCTCCAGGTGCATCCTCTCCCTGCCCCCACCCTGGCTGCATCACCACTCCCTTCACCATCTTTCACATGACCTTTGCAGCCCCATCCAGCCATCACCCTCCCACACCACACTTTCTGAACCGCTCCCCACCTACACAGCTCCTTCAGGCTCTCATCAAAGTTCCTTTTAAAACCCCAATCCAGAAGATTAGGGTGCCAAGCTGTGTTTTAAAGAAAATGTTATATCTCTCTATGTATATTATGTATGTGTATATATATTGATTGTGTGATCACCGAAAAGCCTAGGGGTTCAAAACTCAGAGGCTGGAGCCCCATTATTGGTCTGAAACCCAAGTCTGCTACTTACTGAGTTAATTAAGTTTGCCTACAGTATAAGTTTTTATGAGAATTACATAATGCCTGGTGAAAATACCCGGCACGTCGTAAGCACTCTGTACGTAGTAGCCACAATGAGAGAAAGGAATAGCAAGAAGATGATAATGTTATCAATGTTTATCATTGGATTTTTATTATCTAGTTAATTTTTATTTTCTGTATTTTTCCAACTCTCTGACAACCGTAAAATCCTTTTATGACCATTAATATGATCTTTTCTTTGGGAATTACATAATGTTACACCCTTGCTTAAGATTGCTCAGTATCCTCCCACCTCCCACAGGTTACAACCCAAAGCCCCCAGCTGGCCTGCAGAGCCTGTGCCGCCTGTCTTGGCTCCATTTACTAGCGTCACCTCCCACTGCCCCCATCACCCCGCTTCAGCTTCTCCAGGCTTCTTTGCCTCCAAACGTAGTGTCCTGCCATCAGCCTCTTTTTATTGTCCTTCCTTCCCAGGGACTCTCATCTCTGACTCAGACACGACCAACTAGGCCCCTGTATACAGGCAGAGACCCAGTTCAGACTTCAGCTCACCTAGGGGTGTCCGTCCCTCCCTCTGGGCTCCCCTGGGACTCTGGGCCAGCCTCACACCCTGTCTCCTGGATGGAGGGCTCCCTAAGTCTGAGGACTGGGTCTCAGTTCTGTTGGCACCTCTTGATTTTTTGCAGAATCCCCAGATGTTGGAAAACAGGTGAGGGAAGGCAATTGTGAGGCAATTCCATGCAAGACTAATCAAGAGGGAATTTTTGAAGATTTTTTGAGTCAAAGGACACCATGCTAAAAGTCCCATTTTAGGAAAAGAAGTTGGCAATAGTAGGCACAGTGGGTCATGTGAGGCAGCCAGAAAGATGAGGCTTGCTCTCAGGTGGACTGGTCGTGTGGCTCCTTGTCCTGGGCTCCTGCTGTGGGTGCCCCTCGGCCCTGCCCTTCCTCCTACAGGCACATGGACCCCACCAGCCTTGGGCAGATACTAACATCAAGGCACCTCACAAACAGGATTTGGTCACAAGGCTGACTGCTAAGCAGGAGAAATATGATTCAAGCCTAGATATATCTGATGCTCAAATGAGAGCTACAAACTAAGCTTCTCAGACACTAAGCAGCCCCCCAAACACTTTCAGAACAGAAATACCAAGAATGAGAAAGAAAATTGGAAGATGTGCTCAGCCCCAAAATATTCTTGCAGGTGTACTTTAAGGATGTCTTAAAGTCACCAGAACAAGTGAAGTGAGAAATAAATAAAATATTTAAAGAGGGAAAAGATGTTTAAGTGTCTAGGAAATGATGAAGGTTAGGAGACAGGGGCTTCCCAGGTGGCATTAGCGGTAAAGGACCTGCCTGCCAATGCAGGAGACATAGAGTTCCATCCCTGGGTCAGGACGCTGCCCTGGAGGAGGGCACGGCAATCTGCTCCAGGATTCTTGCCTGGAGAATCCCATGGACAGAGGAGCTTGGCAGGCTATAGTCCATAGGATCCCAAAGAGTCAGACATGATTGAAGCAACTTAGCAGGAAGACAGTGAACTTGGACCCATTCACCATTGAGCTGTGAGAGCGAGAGCTTTTGGGAAGTAAAACAAGCCTCTGTTTTACACAGCAGGCTGCAGAGCTTTTAAACTTCATTATCACAGGGGTGATAAAGAAGGAAATAGAAAAGAGAGTGGAAATAGAAAATGAGTGCAAAAGGTCTGGCTCTATCAATGGATGATTGATTTGCAACTGGTTTTTCAAAACTGACTACATATATACATATATACATGGGAGGTGTTCCCCCAGCGTTTTGAAATGACACCATGGAGAGCCAGTCCATGATCTCAGGCTGTCCTCCATGAGACCACATAAGACTGGACTTCCCTAGTGGTTCAGTGGCTAAGAGTCCAGGCTTCCAATGCAGGGAGTGTGAGTTCAATCCCTGGTTAGGGAACTAAGGTCCCACATACTGAAGGGTAGCTAAAGCCAGCACACTGCAAGGAAGACCCAGTGCAGCCACGTTAAATAAATAAAAGAAAATTAAAATAAAGTGTTAGTGGAGATCTTAAAAAATTTTTTTTAATTAAAAAAGAATAAAAGCAAAGATAAAACAATTCCACAACAATAATAATAGCTTCAGTGTCCCCTGTACTAGACAGTCCCAGCATCATCTTATTTTTTTTTTATTTTAAAGTTGCTCAGTCGTGTCCAACTTTCTGAGACCCCATGGACTATACAGTCCATGGAATTCTCCAGGCCAGAATGCTGGCGTGGGTAACCTTTCCCTTCTCCAGGGATCTTCCCAACTCAGGGATCGAACCCAGGTCTCTCGCATTGCAGGCATATTCTTTACCAGCTGAGCCACAAGGGAAGCCCTCAGCATCATCTTATGTAATCCTCACAATAATCCTTTGACGAAGGAATTTTATCCCCACTTTTCAGATGAGAAGACTGAGGCACAGAAAGTTTGTGTAACTTCACAGGGTCACACAGCAGGTATACTAGTAAAGCTGGAGTTCCGGGGGAGCCTTCCTAATACTCTTGACTTCTGGAATCTTCCCACGGCAGAAAACAAGCCTGACCCCACAGAAGCGACAGGACTCCCTCCTTCTGCTGGAAGAACGCAGAGCCTCTTAGTCATGCATCACCTCCCCTCTGCTTCTGGTTGTTGAAACCAGCAGTGGGGAGTGTGACCATCCTAGATGGGCCCAACCCCATAATAGAAGACAACGCGCCTCTCTTTCCTGCCCACTCACAGGCACCTCCTCCTCACAGCCAACCTCAGCACCACCCCCAGCAATCTGGATAGTCCCCGTGCCATTTGAGGGAACATCCTGAGTTTTTCACAGGCTCTGCTGTTCACAGGAAGCCCAAGTTAACACTCTCAAGGGTTTCCATCGTCCTGGGACGAACTTGGACTGGGGCTCAGAAGGAGCACGTGAGGCCCCTTAACAGTATCAGTCCAAAGATGTAGGCTGGGGAGGAGAAAGGAACAAAAGAACCAAATGTGGAGGATGCAAGGAGAGTTCCAAGTACAACACGGAAGAAGACAATTTTTGTAAGCCATTTAAGCAATTTTAAAAGCAGAAATTGCAATTACTTCGTGTAATTTCCAAAGGAAAGATCAGGTTAATGGTCTAAAAAGGATTTCATGGTTATCACAGAGAGTTGGAAAAATACAGAAAATATAGAAAAGTAAAAATTAATTAGATAATAAAAAGTTAATGATAAATATTGATAATATTATTGTATTTACTTCTCACTCTTTCTCTTTCTCTCATCATGGCCATGTGGCTACTATGTAATGAGTACCTCCAGATCTGTTTATTTTTGTTTTTATTTTCATCACTCTCACAGGTGGATCCAAAAAGATCTTGCTGTGATTTATTTCAGAGAGTGTTCTGTCTGTTTTCCTCTGAGTTTTATAGTATCTCGTCTTACATTTAGGTCTTTAATCCCTTTTGAGTTTGTTTTGTGTATGGTATTAGAGAGTGTTCTCATTTCATTCTTTTCCATGGAGCTGACCAGTTTTCCCAGCACCACTTATTAGAGTATCTTTTCTCCACTGTATATTCTTGCCTCCTTTGTCACAGATTAGGTGACCACAGGTGCGTGAGACTGTTCTAGACGTCAGCACAGTCACTGGGTGGAACATATCCAAGGCGTCCTTAGTTAGTTGATGGGTGAGCAAGGGAGAGTGTGGATTCAAGCAGCTGCTAAGAGCAGGCTCACCAGAGTCCACTGCTCCATCACCAGCTGGGGATTCACCAGGGAGTTGATGTGAACCTCAGTCTCCTCTTCTTTGTAATGGCGATGATAACAATTGAAACAGTGAAAAATGGCCTCAGCAACTGCCACCTAGGCTGTGATGGGTCCAACACTTAGATGTGTGGGACCCTAGGCAAATATATTTTGTGGGACGCTGTCTATGTAAGGAATTTGAGTGGAATCTAAAAAAAAAGTCAAACTCAGAGAAATAGAGTAGAAAAGTGGTTTTGGAGGTGGCAAGCTAGGGGGATACAGTGCAGAAAATACCTAAAGTTTGGTAAAAGGGCATAAAATTTCAGCTACAAGATAAATATGGTCTGAAGATATGATGTATATCATGGTTACTGTCATTGATAACACTGTGTGATGACATTTGCTGAGAGAGTAGAACTTAAACCTTCTCACACACACACAAAGAGATAAATATGTGAGGTGATAAATGTGTTAATGAACTAGGTTGGGGAGGGTACCCTTAGTCAGGGGCGGTGGCGGCAGCGAGGAGCTGCCCCATGCCTGAGGTCACAATGGCTACAGTGTCAAATCAGAGCAATGTACCTTTTAACTATCTTTTGTCAGTTTTAGCTCAGTAGAACTGAAAAATTTTAAATTAAAATATGCATTAAAAAGAAAGTAAACACTGAGTGTTAAAAAGGTTACTCCAAATCAGCACCAATCTGACAGTTCCGTTTCACGTGCTTGTGTGCTGAGTCATGTCCGACTCTTTGCCACCCTGTAGACCGCAGCCCACCAGTCTCCTCTGTCCATGGGATTCTCCAGGCTAGAATTCTGGAGTGGATTGCCATGCCCCGCTCCAGGGAATCTTCCTGACCCAGGGATCAAACCCGCGTCTCTTACCTTTCCTGAACAGGCAGGCAGGTTCTTCACCACTGGTGCCACCCAGGAAGCCCAGTGTAGCTCCACATGTTTCTGCCGAAGGAATGCTCTACTTAGTCCTTGGGGATCATCTGCTTGCCAGGCTGCCCTCATGAGACAGGTGGCCACACACAGGCCACAGACGACCACGTGGGCCTGAGTCCTCAAGCATCTCAGGGCCTCGGGATGACCCCCGAGCAAGGTCCATTCACAGGGTAGTCCTCTGAAGGAGAGAGACCTGAGTATCAGGCCAGGCTTAGGGCAGCCCCACGTGATAGCACTGCAACCCTGGCTGGGGTCAGGCACCGTGGGGGGCTCAGAAAATCTTAAGGAGGTTGCCCTCTGTGGCTTGGAGCCTGAGTCACTGACCCAGCTCAGATAGGTCTGGACAGCAGTAGCTGCAATGTTCCTAAAGAAACATAAACATCACTCAGAAGAGACAATAATCACGACAGGTCACTCCTGTGCTGGTTTGTTGTGTCGGAACAAACCGGCAACAAGGTCATTTGTGACACAGAGAGAAGGACACTCTGCAGCCACAAACAGAATTAACATCCAACCCTTCTGACCAACGGCTCCTCTCGAATGGCAGTTCTACCCAAGTTAACCCTCCATTTTCCTGAGCTGAAAAAAAGAAAACGTATAAGGAGCCCAGTTATCAAGCTTCCCTGTGCCTGGAGGGCACCCACGCCAGAACTGGGCCCCCAGCCCTTAACCCTGCCGAGACTCCCCCAGCTTAAGACCAAATCCCGTACTAAACCCCTCCAACTCCCTTGTCCGGTCCCTGGGAGTGTGTCCAGCCTGCAGCAAGCTGAATAAATCTTTCTGCAACTAGCAGTGTGTTTGTGGTGGTCTTTGGCTGGTGGGTGTCAACATAACAGAATCTACTTTACAGGGCTGCCGTGAGGATTAAAACATTCTCAACGATGCCGATGCATGGTGCCCTTTCATTTATTGTTGTTCAGTCCCTTAGTCATGTTGGACTCTTTGCGACCCTGTGAACTGCAGTATAACCAGGCTTCCCTGTCCTTCATCGTCTCCTGGAATTTGCTCAAACTCATGTCCATTGAATCAATGATGCCATTCAACCATCTCATCCTCTGTCGCCTCCTTCTCCTCTTGCTCTCAGTTTTTCCTAGCATCAGGGTCTTTTCCAATGAGTTGGCTCTTCACATCAGGTGGCCAAAGTATTGGAGCTTCAGCTTCAGCATCAGTCAATGAATATTTATAGTTGATTTCCTTTAGGATTGACTGGTTTGATCTTGCTCTCCAAGGGACTGCCATGAGTCTTCTCCAGCACCACAGTTTGAAAGCATCAATTCTTTGGTGCTCAAGCCTTCTTTATGGTTCAACTCTCATTATTCCGGTGCATTTTTGTCTTTCTGACCCACTGACCACGTGCCCTGACTGACATCTCCTTACACTCAGCAGGTAAGAGCCAAGTACCAGTAACACAGCCATCACCTGGGGGCTCATTAAAAATTCAGTGTCTTGTGCCCCATCCCAGACTGACCGGAGTCCAAATATGGTTTTGAACAAGTTAGGAAAGTACTGCTCCAGCTTAAAAGATACATATGCAGATTGAGGGCAGCATGATTGAGACACTTACCTCTGGTGTAACATTTAAGGAGTCACCAAGAATCTTTCAGGCACCAGAAACGAACACAACATTGTAAGTCAACTCTACTCCAATATAATCACTCAGTCATGTCCAACTCTTTGCAACCCCATGGACAGAGAAGCCTGACAGGCAAGGATTCTCTAGGCAAGAATACTGCAGTGGGTTGCTATTCCCATCTCTAAGGGATCTTCCCAACCCAGGGATTGACCCAGGTCTCCTGCATTACAGGCAGATTCTTTACTGTCTGAGCCACCAGGGAAACCCAAAATTAAAAACTGAAAAAATAATAAATACTTTAAAAGTTTTAAAAAATAATAAACAAGTACCAAGAAAACCCTCAATAATTGAGATTTTCCTGGTGGTCCAGTGGCTGAGACTCTGCCCTCCCAATGCAGGAGGCCTAGGTTCGATCCCTGGTCAGGGAACTAGATCTCAAATACTGCAAATCAAGACTCTGCATGCTGCAGCTAAGACTCAGAGCAACCAAATAAATACATATTTTTTAAAACCCTAATAATCAAGATAAATAATATCTTAATGCAATACTACAAGAGAAGACTCTACACATGGACAGGTAAGAGCCAAGTACCAGTAACACAGCCATCACCTGGGGGCTCATTAAAAATTCAGCATCTTGTGCCTCACCCGACTGACCGGAGTCCAAATATGGTTTTGAACAAGTTAGGAAAGTACTGTTCCAGCTTAAAAGATACATGTGCAGATTGGGGGCAGCATGATCGAGACACTTACCTCTGGTGTAACATTTAAGGAGTCACCAAGAACTTTTCAGGCACCAGAAACTAACACAACATTGTAAGTCAACTCTACTCCAATATAATCGCTCAGTCGTGTCCAACTCTTTGCAACCCCATGGACAGAGATGCCTGACAGGCAAGGATTCTCTAGGCAAGAATACTGGAGTGGGTTGCTATTCCCTTCTCTAGGGGATCTTCCCGACCCAGGGGTTGACCCAGGTCTCCTGCATTACAGGCAGATTCTTTACTGTCTGAGCCACCAGGGAAACCCAAAATTAAAAATTAAAAAAATAATAAATATTTTAAAAGTTTTAAAAAATAATAAACAAGTACCAAGAAAACCCTCAATAACTGAGATTTTCCTGGTGGTCCAGTGGCTGAGACTCTGCCCTCCCAATGCATGAGGCCTAGGTTTGATCCCTGGTCAGGGAACTAGATCTCAAATACTGCAACTCAAGACTCTGCATGCTGCAGCTATGACTCAGAGCAACCAAATAAATACATATTTTTTTAAAACCCTAATAATCAAGATAAATAATATCCTAATGCAATACTACAAGAGAAGACTCTACACATGGACATCACCAGATAGTCAATCAGGTTGATTATATTCTTTGTAGCCAGAGATGGAAAAGTTCTATACAGTCAGCAAAAACAAGACCAGGAGCTGACTGTGGCACAGACCATGAACTCCTTTTTGCTAAATTCAGACTTAAATTGAAGAAAGTAGGGGAAAATCACTAGACCTTTCAGGTAGGACCTAAATCAAATCCCTTACGATTATACAGTGGAAGTGACAAATGTATTCAAGGGATTAGATCTGAAAGAGTGCCTGAAGAACTATAGATAGAGGTTTGTGATATTGTACAAGAGGCAGGGATCAAGACCATTTCCAAGGAAAAGAAATGCAAAAAGGCAAAATGGTTGTGTGGGGAGGCCTTACAAATAGCTGTGAACAGAAGAGAAGTGAAAGGCAAAGGAGAAAAGGAAAGATATACCCATTTGAATGCAGAGCTCCAAAGAACAGCAAGGAGAGATAAGATTGTTAAGACTGATCTTCCTCCAGGATCAATGCAAAGAAATAGAGGAAAACAATAGACTGGGAAAGCCTAGAGATCTCTTCAAGAAAATTACAAAGACTAAGGGAACATTTCATACAAAGATGGACACAATAAAGGACAGAAACAGTATGGACCTAACAGAAGCAGAATATATTAAGAAGAGGTGGCAAGAATACACAGAAGAACTGTACAAAAAAGATCTTCACAATCCAGATAATCACGATGGTGTGATCATCAGCCTAGAGCCAGACATCCTGGAATGTGAAGTCAAGTGGGCCTTAGAAAGCATCACTACGAACAAAGCTAGTGGAGGTGATGGAATTCCAGTTGAGCTATTTCAAATTCTAAAAGATGATGCTGTGAAAGTGCTGCACTCAATATGCCAGCAAATTTGGAAAACTCAGGAGTGGCCACAGGAATGGAAAAGGTCAGTTTTCATTCCAATCCCAAAGAAAGGCAATGCCAAAGAATGCTCAAACTCCCACGCAATTGTACTCATCTCACATGCCAGTAAAGTAATGCTCAAAATTCTCCGAGCCAGGCGTCAATAGTACATGAACCATGAACTTCCAGGCGTTCAAGCTGGATTTAAAAAAGGCAGAGGAACCAGAGTCAAATTCCCAACACCTGTTGGATCATTCGAAAAACAAGAAAGTTCTAGAAAAACATCTACTTTTGCTTTAGTGGCTATACCAAAACCTTTGACTGTCTGAACCACAACAAACTCTGGGAAATTCTTCAAGAGATGAGAATACCAGACCATCTGACCTGCCTTTTGAGAAATTTGTATGCATATCAGGAAGCAACCATTAGAACTGGACATGGAACAAGAGACTGGTTCCAAATTGGGAAAGGAGTATGTCAAGGCTGTATATTGTTACCCTGCATATTTAACTTATATGCAGAGTACATCATGAGAGCTGGATGAAGCACAAGGTGAAATCAAGACTGCCTGGAGAAATATCAGTAACCTCAGATATGCAGATGACACCACCCTAATGGCAGAAAGTGAAGAAGAACTAAAAAGCCTCTTTATGAAAGTGAAAGAGGAGAGTGAAAAATTTGGCTTAAAGCTAAACATTCAGGAAACTAAGACTATGGCATCTGGTCCCATCACTTCATGTCAAATAGATGGGGAAACAGTGGAAACAGTGAGAGACTATTTTTGGGGCTCCCAAATCACTGTAGATGGTGACTTCAGCCATGAAATTAAAAGATGCTTGCTTCTTGGAAGAAAAGTTATGACCAACCTAGACAGCTTATTAAAAAGCAGAGACATTACTTTGCCAACAAAAGTCCATCTAGGCAAAGCTATGGTTTTTCCAGTAGTCATGTATGGATGTGAGAGACTATAAAAGAAGCTGAGTGCTGAAGATTTGATGCTTTTGAACTGTGGTGTTGGAGAAGACTCTTGAGAGTCCCTTGGACTGCAAGGAGATCCAACCAGTCAATCCCTAAGGGAATCAGTCCTGAATAGTCATTGGAAGGACTGATGCTGAAGCTGAAACTTCAATACTTTGACCACCTGATGGGAAGAACTGACTCATTGGAAAAGATCCTGATGCTGGGAAAGATTGAAGGCAGGAGAAGGGGACGACAGAGGATGAGATGGTTGGGTGGCATCTCTGACTGACTGGACATGAGTTTGAGCAAGCTCCAGGAGTTAGTGATGGACAGGAAGGCCTGCTGTGCTACAGTCCATGGGGTCGCAGAGTCGGACACGACTGAGCAACTGAACTGAACTGAAAGCGATATTAATGTAATTGGCCCAAATTACTGTAAGAATAAAGCAAAGTATCAAATGTTTCAATAAAGGCAAGATCCCAGTGGAACTGGGGGTGGAGTGAGGTGAGCAAAGCTGTGAGAGGCAAGTGCAGGGTGGGATTCTGTCTTTACAGACAAATTTTGATATTTTTGTTCAGTGTCAATTATTTTTCAAATATTATTTCTCCTGCTTTCTGAATTTCTCAGTATCTCTTTAAATTGTTCCCCAAGATATGTGCCTCACTCACTTCTGCTAAACTCTCAGAAAACATTTAACAAATGCTGAGAACTGTGTGTGTGTGGCTTGTGGCGTTAGTCTGCCTGGGTTCAAACCCATTGTTGCCACTTCCTCCCTGTGTTCATTTGGTCAAGTCAGTGAAACTTTACAGCTTTATTTTCTTCCCTGTAAAATAGAGAAGGCTAAAGTTCAATTTACTTTATTTTCAAGTGAAAATAAATAAGGACCAGTATGATGTAGTTCAAATATATAGTTTCAAAGCTCTAGTTCAATCCAGTGATCAAATTTAAAACATCAGTATGTACAAAACATGTAGCATTTTCTTTGAGTAGTCCTCTATGAATATAAAATTTAAATACGCAAGTGCACAACTGTAGAGAAAAAGCTTCCCTGGTGACTCAGCGGTGAAGAATCCACTTGCACTGTAGGAGACTCAGGTTCGATCCTTGGGTCAGGAAGATTCCCTGGAGAAGAAAATGGCAATGCACTTCCGAATTCTTGCCTGGAAAATCCCATGGACCGAGGAGTCTGGTGGGCTACTGTCCATGGGGTTGCAGATAGTCGAACACAATTGAACACCATACGCAAATATGGTAAATTCAAGCAGCTTTTTGTACGTTTGTTACCTATCTGGATTTGTGCTTCTATAAATTGCTTTTTCATATTTTTTGCCCAGTTTTCTATTGAGTTGACAATTTATAAAATATTTCCATATTGTATAAATTAAATTAATCCTTATATAATTTCTGTCATTAATTTCTACACAATTAGTTTCTATACTATATGAAGTAATAAAAATATAAATTGATTTGTAATTACAAATATTTTTTTCACAAATCAATCATTTGAGTTTTGAGTTTGTTTATGTCTTTTACCATAAACATTTTTAATGTGGTCAGATATATCTTTTCTTTTATGGTCTCTTGGTTTTCCAATTTTGTTACAGTTTCCTTCTCCCTAAATTGCACACAAAGCCTCCTAGATATTAAGGCAATATTTTGTTCTGTTTTGCTGTTTACTATGAAGATTAATCTCTAGGGAATGTATTTTAGTATATGGTGTAAAGTAAGAGTTTATTTTATTTCTGATAGACAGCAGTTATAGCCGTATCCTTTTAAAAATAATTTATTTTCCCAGTAAATTGAGCTACCACATTTGATGTATAACATGTATTAAATTCTCATATTCAAGATTATTTCTGGATTCTCTTTTCTACTGAACTATGTCTCATATCACACCAATACCATGTTTATTTCATAATAACTTAATAATATACAGATGTTTGTAGATGAAACAATTTCAAGATTGTAATGATCAAAATAACTATAATAATAACTAGGAATAGTATAACATATCCCTTGGTGAACTGAATCATTATTTTCCCTTAACTAGACAAAATATAGGCATTTTACAAGGCTTTTAATTTCACTGGGCATATAGGCTTTATGAGAAAAAATAAATTTGTTATTGAAAAGCCTTCATTTCAACCTCTGGCTTTTCACGCCAGCACTTCTTGCATGTCTGCTGCTTCTGTGTTGACATGTCCCATTATCCCAGCCTTCACTGGGTGATCTATTAATACTAGTGACAGTCCCACAAAACAAAACATGGTTGTTTATTAGTCATCTAAAAATAATCATTCACTTAATTATAAAACTAAAGTATCTATGTGTTTGTATGCTTCCCATTGAATTTTATTTATATTTATACAAATATTACCTACGTGTATGTGTGTATATAATAGGTTTACAGAGATTGTCACTAGTAAAACTGCCATTTTTTTTTCTTCCTTCCATTCAGTTTAGTCACTCAGTTGTGTCTGACTCTTGGTGACCCCATGGACTGCAGCACAACCGGCCTCCCTGTCCATCATCAACTCCTGGAGTTTACTCAAACTGAGTCGGTGATGCCATCCAACCATCTCATCCTCTATTGTCACCTTCTCCTCCCGCTTTCAATCTTTCCCAGAATCAGAGACTTTTCAAATGAGTCAGTTCTTTGCATCAGGTGGCCAAAGTATTGGAGTTTCAGCTTCAACATCAGTCCTTCCAATGAATATTCAGGACTGATCTCCTTTAGTATGGACTGGTTGGATTTCCTTGCAGTCCAAGGGACTCTCAAGAGTCTTCTCCAACACCACAGCTCAAAAGCATCAATTCTTCAGAGCTCAGCTTTCCTTCTAGTCCAACTCTAACATCCATACATGACTACTGGAAAAACCAAGATGGAGTAGATGGACCTTACTTGGCAAAATAATGTCTCTGCTCTTTAATATACTGTCTAGGTAGGTCATAACTTTTCTTCCAAGGAGCAAGCATCTTTTAATTTCATGGCTGCAGTCATCATCTGTAGTGATTTTGGAGTGCTAAAAATAAAGTTTCTCATTGTTTCCACTGTCTCCCCATCTTTTTGCCATGAAGTGATAGGACTCAATGCCATGATCTTAGTTTTCTGAATGTTGGGTTTTAAGCCAACTTTTTCACTCTCCTCTTTCACTTTCATCAAGAGGTTCTTTAGTTCTTCCTTCTTTTCCTCTAAAACATCTTTGTGTGAAAGAACTAATTTGTCTAAAAGTTGAATGATGCATATATTAGTGAATGTTCTTACAAATATAGAGAGAGCCTTTTATTTCTATTTGCATGTCAACAGGAAATAAAATTTAAGTATCCTTTATACATATATCAAATAAATGGATTGCATGACAATTTCAAATCCCACACTTTCTACACTCCTGAAACCTATACTCACAGATCATTAAAACATTATCAACAAAGTAAGCATCCTTTAAAATGCTTTTATCTCTGAAAGGATAAAAATAATTTGGTTGTCTTTTAGAATAGAGACTGGGAAGTTAGGGATTTCCTCTTTTTAATCCTTAACATTTTTTGAATGTTTTAAGATATAATTTTTTCCTAAAATTTATATTTTAGCAGG